>JACBAD010001771.1:0-20015 GCA_014281905.1 Aspergillus hiratsukae | reverse complement strand
GGTTAAGCTACATTAGTTTAAACATCCACGATTTGTCTGGAATACTGAACTCCAGGCTCAGTGGTATTCGCGCTTCGGTGGTTGAATACGTATCCTAGACGCCTTATCTAAGAAGGGTTTGTTACTACCTCGACGTTGTAGCAGCGCTCAAAAACTGAAAGGGTAGCAAGATGTTGTTTCGATCACACAGGAGACGAAGAGTGAACCCTATTGTAAATATATGTTAAACAATGATCAACTGCTAAAGTCGAGTGGTCGATTACTTGCGGGCCCACCAAGTGGGTCATAATAGCTTCAGAATGATTTGGGCTCCAACCAAAGTTGAACGCTCAACGAGGGCCTACCTTTAGAACAGAGTAGTTTGGACGGGCTAGTTTTGCTGGGGCTGGTCTGTTTAACTGCGTATCTCTGCTTTGACCAGATAAGGCAAAGTATGCACTCTTGGTTCCACTTGCGATCAACCGAAAAGAATCAAACTACCTGTTGAAGGATTTCTCCACAGTTCCCGGCTGAATCTTCATTCGCCAAATATCACGACTCGCAGCTCTTTTAGGACTATCTAGGAATGCAGCTAGCACCAAAAGCGTTGAAGGCAGCTCGTCTACCAGTGACAGGTAGTTATACCCAGGCTTTGTGCCGCTTGAAATAGAGCCACAGGCTAAAACTCAACGGAACAGTCTCCCAGCTTGCCAAAGAGAATATTCCTCACTATATCTCCGGGCGCTGTACCATCGGGACCAATTTCCTTCCCCCTTTTGGCTTTTTGCGTACAATGGCCCGTTCTCGTCCATCCAGCGCCTCTCGAAAGCTGTACCTTAAGGGGAAAATAGGCGGGAGATTTTCTCAGGTGAAGGCATTACCCGAACCAAGTTCCTCGAATACTGCCGCACCAACCCGTGTCAGGTGTTTGAGGCAATTCTCGCGATGCAAGAGTACTTCATTAGAAGCACAACTGGTCTTCGAGGTCTGCGCGATGAGTACTCTACAGATATTCCCGAAGAGGCAGATGATATGACAGACGACGAGCAGTATGAAGTCGACTATATCCTCGATTCTCGAACACACAACGGCAATTTACAATACAGAGTCAAGTGGGCAGGATACAAGGATGACCCAGAGTGGTACGGCGCAGAGAATTTCGAAAGGGCGCCCTACAGGCTACAGGAATTCCATTTCAGATACTCGTGGAAGCCAGGGCCGCCGAAGGATCTTGACGATTGGCTACTCCGCGCCGGTGATGATGAATTGACTTAGATGAATGCTCTGGACCTGATGCATAGGGAATTAGACATAGTCATATCGAAGTACTTCTTACATCCAGATGGCAAGCTGATTGTCCCGTGTATCCAGCCTTCAATGCGTTTGTGTAAATCAGCCTGAAGAAGTAAAGTTACAAGAAATTGTACTTAGTTCGTATAGAAGCGTCGCCAGGAGGGTTCATGCCTACAGTATCCGCCATGATCTAAGGTGCAGCAGGAGGCTCGTACCGATTTTGCCTATCCCAGGATATGAATGGCCAGCCTATGGATGTCTAGTGCTATGCTACCAATAAGACAGTAAGAGCTATACAGCCCACTTCAAAGACACCTGCATCTAAAGAGGACACATGGTGGAATAGATAGACTTGTGCGCAGTTTAGTAATCTAATCTCTTGGGAAGCTATTTTCGTCCTTTCTTTCACAGGTGGACAGATTGCAGCAAGCGAGCTTGGACAGTATCTGTGTCCTTTTGTTATCAATAAACTGTACGATACGCTTAGAAGGCGAGTTAGATTAAGGCGGTTGCTGTGGCACGAATGGTTTACCTACTGTGATGAAGGCTAGTACATCCATTTAGTCTTCTATATGTGGTATACAATAAACATTATCTAAGCACCACAAGATCACAGAGAGCTCTCACGGTACAAATTTACGTGGCTGTTGAGACGTAGAGACAGTTCTGCTTGCTTTTGTATATTGTTCCGAACATTCTCTAATCAATCTTAGATCGCTCAGGGATCGCTCATGGATTGCTGATTGCTCATGTATCGCTCATGGACTGCTCATGGACTGCTCATGGATTGCTCATGGATTGCTCATGGATTGCTCATGAATTGCTCATGGATTGCTCATGAATTGCTCATGGATTGCTCATGAGCAATGATGGGTGGTGCCCGTAAGGATGCCTGTCTAAACAGCCATCTCGTGTGAGCTTTTGTTGACTGCAATGCTCTACGCTGCTACACTTGAGGTCATGTGGGCCCTGGGTAAATGCTTCCGGAAGGGTACTGGATCACCTACCAGCTGCACGGTCTTACCAGAGATAAGTCAAGCTTTTGCAAATGGTCAGTCATCCGAAGGATACCCTTTGAGCATCCTGTGTTAAAAAGGGCAGCCAAATTGCAGCTTACGGACTACTTGGTTTTTACCTAACTTTGGCCGTATCTTGTCTCTCTCACTACCACTCACTCTATTACTGGCCCTGGCAATGCTGGTGCTCATATACAACACTTGAGGTTCGCGGGTAGATTTCTTAGTTTTCTCCATTATTACTCAACTACGCCTAGTGGATCAAAACAGGCGACCATTCGCTTGAAGAATCCAATAGCCTGTCAATTTGAACCTTCTGGTAATTTGTCATGAGAGGCGCAATAAGTAACAACCGAAGCTTGTAGACTGCCTTCTTTTCCCTGATCAGTGGCGACGATTAATGTATCGTAAGACGTCAAAGTCTTATGTGCTTTCAGCAAGGATGTTTGTTCGATATCCTGTTCCCCCAGGTTATCTTGTGATTGCCCTGTAACATTCAGTTAAAAACGCCATCAGCTCCTTAGAGCTCAAGTAAGCGACTAGACCAAGAACCCTAAAGGACTTCAGAACTTACCGCACTCAACCACGATATATCACGAGCTGCTTCGTCTGCAAGCCTATCGTAGCGGCACAGTTCCCGGTGCGGCCAGTTTGTATGAAGAAGCCCAAGCTTTACTCTTTTTTGGTGCAGATACTACCGGCACAACACTTATGCACGGCTCTTTCCATGTATTAACGTCGCCAGCAGTATATGAAAATTTGAAAGCGGAGCTTCTCTCTGCCTGGAAAGCTTTGGATGAAGTTCCCAGCCTCTCCAAGTTCGGACAACTTCCATATCTGGTAACCATCTCTTCTTGTACAGTCTTTTGCTGGATTGCAGGTTGGATGTATGCGCATATACCCTAACATTCCATGGATGATAGACTGCTGTCATTAAAGAATCCCTCCGAATGAGCCCTGGTGTGGCCTCGCCGCGTCCACGTGTGGTGCCATCTTCTGGTGCACGTATAGACAAGATCTTCGTTCCTGGTGAGGTAAGGAAGACGAAAGAGGTCTCAACCAGTGCAAGTAGCTAACAAGTCGAAATGTTCAAACGGTGGTTGGAATGAGCAGCCACTTCGTGCATTGTGATGAAACCATATTCCCGAATCTAAATGAATTTATGCCCGACCAGTGGTTAAATGATAAGGGAAGAGACCTGGACAAATGGCTAGTGGCATTCTCGAAAGGCCCGCGACGCTGTCTAGGTTCGAAGTAAGTTTTGTAAATCCTACACTTAGTCCCGCGCTTGATTGAGGAGGGAAGTTGATATTGACCACTTCCTTGACCACTTCCTTGTCCGCTTTTGGCAGTCTTGCCTGGGCAGAACTATATCTCTGTTTCGCACACGTTTTCCGAAAGTTTGAGGTCAAGGTCGATCCCTCTAGGTACGTCTCTGCATGAGGCTCCGCTTACGCTTGACATCTAATCTGTGCCTTGCATAGTCCCAAGAAGCTTAAGTGGTGAGATTGCTTTTCGCCAGAGTATCGTGGACAATACCTGAAAGTCATTGTTACCAAGGTGGTTGCGTAGCATGCATAGTGGCTGTGGTGCTGTGGCCTTTCATTGCGTATTATATAACTTCCATGAGTCTCAATGATAAGACGTCCTGCATGTTCTCTCAATTTCAGTCTGTCTACGTCGCCTAGCATATACCGTAAAAGCCAAAGGACATGACATCTACTCAGCCTGAACATCTGGAAATCTGTCATTGAACAAACATGGTTCCTTGCAGATACCCTTCTACGACTGCGGCAAGGACCTTAAGGAACAGCATTTGGAATAATTAACATTGTGGATTGGAGATTCGTTGAAAAACATATATTGCAGGATAGCAGGCTCCGCAACTGACAGGTTCTCTGCCATAAGCTGCAAATTGGAGGACAGAGCTTGTTAATACTGTAGATGCTCACGCACTGACCCTCTCTTTTCTTGATCATTCGTCTGAACGTATATGAGCGCCTTCAATCCGAATTCTGGCGTCCTTTAACCACAACCAATACGTCCTTTGTTTCAATCGCGGATAATGAATTCCGTCGCCCGTTGTCCCTGCTACCTTGACCATTCCAGCCTTACCGGATATTTCCAGAAGAACTCGCTTCCACTCACACGTCCCGACCAATCCTTCTTCCTCGCTTTGTGGGAGAGGAGGAAAGTCGAAACTAAAATTTATAGGGATGTATTTCGTATTGGTAGGAAGAAATGGTCTGGACTTAAAAAGTATTGGTTCAAGGTCAAGTTCCACAAATGGCTCCTTCCCGTCATATGGCAATACTGCTATGCGACTGTATGGAAGGTGCCCTGATACTGATGGAGTAAATTCGAACTTTGCGCACTATTCGGAAGAGTTCCATTAACACAAATCTAACCAAGCACTAACGTATTCCACTCACTGTTTTCGGAACATTCCAATTCTTGCGTCCTAAACAAAATTAGCTCTTATACTTTGCTTTGTCTTCAGTGTCCTGTCTCCCCCAGTCTTATATTGTGATGCACACAAGGATGAAGGTGCTCTCGTGGACACGAACCATTATACAGAGAGGCTCCCGTGGAAACATAAGCCCGTGTAGCTCGATAAGTCTGTTGCCCTGACCAAGGGTTCTCAAAGGCTCCAGGGATCCATAGGAGCTCATCATATTCGCCTTTGCATTGCTGAAGGTCAGTAGTAGTTATTAATTACATGTGACTAAAAGCACCAACCAATTGGGCTTTCCAGGTAGCGGACAATGACGCAGACCTGTAACCCCCCAGTAAATGTCTGGTCCGCGAACTGGGACTTTTGTTCAAGGTCATGGTACGATGCTGGAGGTGGTTCTTTAGCGGATGAGGGCCTGGCAAAGCACATGAATATGTGGCCTCGAGCATTGTCCCACGTTGAGGGAGCGTCTGGGTACTGAGTTGGCGCTTTCGGTCTAGACATGACGGGTGTGGACATTGTGCTCAATAAATCAACTAGAGTAATAGAAAGTAAACCTACATACAGAAGGTATCTTGTCTCTTATGTCTACAGAGCTAGCTATTTATATGTCAGCATCTCATGTATCTTTCCCAGCGTAATATCTGCCTAAGCCCGTTTCCACAGGCAAGCAAGTTATCAGCTGCCAGGTTTCCGGACCCGTGTGTCTCCACAAATGCCGGTTATATCGAGCAAATTAGAGTTGTTGAACCTGATAATGCTGGGTCCGTAGCTCGCCTGCCAAGTATTATCATCATCAAGGCTCACTGATGAGCCTAAGGCCGTGCACCGCGTGCAGTTAACCTGTTCCTTTGGCAGTCTCTGCTGCTCAGTTAATAATCCGACTAATGAATACTTGTATTAGTTGAACTACGGCAATCCGTTTAATGCCAGTGAAATAAAGCTGCCATCTCGTGACTCAGACTTAGTCTTGACGCTGACTGCCAATGTGCGCGTTTCGGATCGCCATACTTCGAAAATACACTAGATCCCATATTTGCACGTCGTGATCAGGGCCACCATAAACCAGAGAAGATCAACATTGGATTGATCCCGTCAACCAGCACACACCCGTTGGTCGACGGAGAAAGCCAAGGGCTAGTTGATCAGGTTGAATCGGGTGAAACTATAGCGGACGATCAACATGTACCTTTTCATTATCTTACCATGGCAGGTGACATAGTTACTACTTTCATGTAACTTACTTAGCAAATCAAACAAAACTAAGCACTAAGCCTTCAACACAGAAATACAGGTTCCCTGCGTGCTATATAAAAGCCTAGGGACCTCTTTATCGACCCCTATCCAGATGGTTCGCAACGATGAGTGAGCGCGTTCAAACAAATCAATACGACCCTATCATTCTTGGTCTGTACGGAGTTTTTCTTCTTTACCATTGGCTAAATAAAGGAAGAGTATATCGGCCTCACCATCAAGGTAATGCAAGCAGCGTCCAGAGTGATATCTCAAAATTAACATATGTTAGTACTCCTGTGGCATATTCTGTCAGGTGCACTTGAAGTGATCTTGTTTTATGGACACTTTAATTGCTCGATAGCAGCGGTTACGGCATGCTGGGTGCATTCAATGACATCCCTTGCTCTGGTCAAAAACCTTCCCAACGGTTATCCTCCTCACACACGTAGGTGATGTGATCAAGTAGTGATGCAGTTTATCTCCGAGCCGGGATGACTAATAAATAATAGGACCAGCGTATCAGGCTGGATCAATAATGCGACCTTTACTGGTCATACGTGCCTACTGCACGCAAAATCCCGTTGATTACCATTCTAGCATGATGCCCCTCCATGGATTCGTGTACACACGTGCATTGATATTCCTTTTGGGAACAATGGGCCCTTCGAGAGATTTCATCCAAAACGTTAACTCTCCCTTTGTGTACGCCGAGTCGGTTTTAGGGGCTGCTCTTATTTCTGTCGGCCACTGCCATGGATCATGGCCTATACCAGTGTACCTGATACTTATGCATTTGCTGGGAAAGATCAGCTTATGGGTCGGCGAACAGTACGAATATTGCCGGTATGCTACCCCTCGCAGTTACCGCTGCTTTACCTACTGAAATTAAATGACACCTGCAGGAGCAATGGTATTCCTGAAAGTACCCATGTCAAGCTTTTACGTTCTGCAGGGTTCTGGACGCGTAAATCATCTACGGAAGTCGATTGTGCTCCTCAAATAGGACTCCTTCGCGCGGACATAATTGGGAAGAAATATACTAAGCACCTATAACTCTGATTGCTGCAGTATGCGGAAGGAATTGAATGGGAATGAAAACAGTGTTGGGTGCCAATTTGAAGCACAATAGAATGCACATCTAAATTCCTCGCTATCCGCATGCCACTCGGCAAGGGTAGGGAAGGTCGACGACTTTCCAGTGCCAAGTTCCTTCATTATACTACTTACAAACGATATAGGCCTACTACCTCTATTAACTGATTACCTCTCTGCTAAGGATAAAAGAATACTACACGCTTGGATGTAGATCTCTACATCAGCTTAATTGCATCATTGCTGAAGGGAAGATGGGTTCATGCCATGAATTATTCATGAGGTACATTAAAACGCACGGGTTAATGGCGATATCTGGCCAATGAGAATGCACGCTCTGTCTTCTATTATAATTACCAGAGTAGTCTTTGCCACTCCAGTTGGTGTACGGAGTATAGTAGGGGAAACAGAAAGCATTTTAATATCCCAGGATATGGAAAAGCCCACCATGGCACACAGTTATAAATAACCCACAAATAGCTATACAGCCTATACTTCCTCCCTGGCAAGCTTCACATAAACCCGGTAGTGGCCAACTCTGAGCTTGCAGCAACATTACTGCAGCAATAATATTGCGGCATTATTTGGCCAAGGTGTCACGGAATCTCTTCTAATACATTTATTTTGTAGAGGAACATTAGGAATGGGAGGAACAGTGCACCCTAGAGTCTGTTAATATGTATACCCCTTGCAGGATCTGCAGAGCTAAGCTATAGCTTGAATTCCAATGGAAAGAATCGCAAATGTGTTAAGAGATGGTTTAAATAGCTTAAAGGAAAGGATGAACTCCCCAAAGGTCTTGATCATGTGGAATTTTCTTCGTAACTATTCATTAGCCAGGCATTGATATTGGCCCTGGAGTTCCATTATCTGACTGTAATTGCACATGAAGAGGCTATGTGCTGCTTGACTGGGATTAATGAAATTAGAAAGCTTGTGGCTGTCTAAAGCATTGCCGAAGCCCAAGGTCTGCAGATTGCCAGAGAACAAAATATAGATCCTGAGCCTACTATCTCAGCAATGTATCTTCCTTGTTTGGTATCAGTCAGTCACGTCGATGCTCCAGGTTGTAATAAGAGGGTAGGTTTTAATGACCAGTTGGTCACATTTGTTCCATTACATGAGGGCTAATTTAGAGCTTTGTCTTGATGGCCCATGAATTTAAATTAGGATTTATCAATCAGTTCAGGGAGAATTCTCACTGTTAAGTTGTGAGGGACACAGCCCGGCGCATGCATATTTATTCCGGGTTGAGAAATGGCCTGTGTTTGGGTATATCACCCACATAAGTTTAATTACATAACTGCCACCATCTCACCTTACCATAGATATGGATATGATGATTCAATGCTGAAGGAGATCTGGAGATAGGTGGCCATTGACGATGTGGGCATATAGATACTAAAGCAGACAAAGACCCTTCATCACCAGGATCAAAAAGATGGTGCGGTTGGTGCTAAATCTCAGAGGGTTAACTTCGATAACGATTGGGTCGAGTACTGTTAGTTTCACCTGATGATGCTCAATAGGATGCCCCAGCAAGAATGATGCACTGAAGGAGCACATAATCTATATTCAACTGCGGCAAGTTCGGCAACTGCGGTCAACCATTCGGTCCACTTATCTTGAGGCGCTAAGCAAGCCTTAAAAGTTAAAAGCCTACTCCTTCCTTTTCTGGTCTAGCCAAAAGTTAGCCAACTGAGATTAAACTAGATTGAACTGTGGTCAACTGTGATTAACTATGATCAACCGTCTGGCCCACTTAGGTTGAGGCGCTGTGCAAGCCGTCAGAATGTTTGGCATTATTGGGGCGAGTCATCTTTGAACCATGTACTAGCAGCCAATGCTATTAACCAACATCATGTGATCATCATAGCCCTGAATCCCTAATATCAAGTTGACCATCACAGCCTGTGCTTCATAGATGGGTGAATCCCAGATTCGAATAAGTTACTCTCCTGTCATTCCTGGTACGAAGTAAGTTAAACTTCGTGATAATGATTCATTATGTAACGCTGGATGCCCAACTTAGATGACTTAGAGGCTTCAACCGCCCATGAGTGGTCTGTTTGAAGTTTCCTGATAATAGCAACTAGCCATTCGCCCAGCTCTCCCTAATCGATCTACCGCCCATGCCATAGGAAGACAAGAAGCCTCTAAGTGGGCTACACTGGCTCCACTAATAAAGACATACACCCTGCCTACTCTTTTTACAGATCTAATGTTTCGACGTGCCGCATATAAAAGGACTTGCCCCAAAGAACTCTCCAGAGAACCCCCGTCACTTACAATCCAGGGACCTCCCACAACGCTCCACGATGGCCCAGGGAAATGTTTCGTGGCAACAGGGAGTCTGTGACTGCTCCTCTTCTTGTGATGTGTGTAGGTACACCCCTGCTCTGGCATATAGCAAACGCTAACTAGTATATCCCGCAGGCCTTTGCGCAACATTTACTCCTTGCTCTCTGTTCAATAGAATAGGTGCTCAATTCAAGGGCCACGACCCTCAAAGCTGCGGTTGGGATGTAAGTATATGGAGAGGAAATGTTAGCACACCTGCTGAACAGTGCTGCAGTGCTGCATGTATTTCTCGGTTGGTTGTCTTCTTGGTCTTCCATGCATCCCTTTGGGATTTCGGCGATACGCGATCCGGAAAGAATACAGAATCAAGGGCAACGGCCTAACAGACTGCCTGGCTGCCTGGTGTTGCTCTTGCTGCGTTTTACGCCAGCTGGACTGGGAGACAAAGCACCGCCCATCTGCGCAGCAGGAAGGGTATGAACGACCAGCGGGCATGGCCTACAGTACACGGACCTAAGCGGGAAGACAATCACGGCTATGGAGCTTGTATCAAAGGTGACTTGCATAATTTATATTCCTGCACAAATACAATTCTTGGGTATATGCTTTATCTCCCCCTGGTATAGGTCGATGGTTCGTAAAGTACCGAGGGGCGATAATTCTCCTACCATAGATCTAGTCTGTTGTAAGTTTAGATGCTTACCGATGGTGGGTAGTTCTGTAGTAAAATAATTTAATATTCCAGGCTTCTAAAATTGGTATAGCGACTACTATAGGTGCCTGCTGTCCGCGATGTATCTAGCTGCAATCCCCGTGAAAAAGGAGGAGCGGGTGCTGGTGATTGGAGGCTTCGGAGAATTTACGTTCATGATCATCGCATAGTACAATGTGATTACCTCCAGGCTATCCCGACTGGCGGCCTCATATACAATAATGGTGGTCATAAATCATGTATACTTCCATCCTGTTCGACGTTCTAACCGTTCAAGTTCAAGGGGTGAATTTTTCCTTGACAACCACGATGATCTTGGCAAAATCCTTCAAGAACAGATTCATAGCCTAAGCTTTTAACGAACGACAGAAGAGAGCCCTGCTTAGACCGGTGACGATTTGATGATACTTCCCCAGGAGTTGTTGCAAATGGACTTGGACCTAGTGCAACCTTTACTCAGGCCCCTCTACTGAAATAAATCTCCCATAGCTCCCAAAAGGTGATCTGTGGACACGCTACAATGCTTCAAGCATGCTGCCACATTATGTCGCTAGACCACTTTCCAGCGAAATGGAATTGCATCTTGAGTGGTGTCTTTCGTACACAGGATGGATGGACGGACAGCCGGATGGCTTCATTGCCCTGAGCCCTTGCCCTCAGTGGTCTATAGACCACCATACGCTAGACTGGGTACGGATTCGTATTTTGGTCTATTGATATATGAACTCCCTCAAGCGATATGCGGGCTACCACTACTCTAACTGTCTTTGTATCTCTATTATGCACGATCACTTTTCTTCTAACAGAGTTAGGGGAGCTGATGGAATGTCCTGAAAGACTAAAAATGCTGGGTTCGTTTTTAGCAGTGTGAGGGGCTAAAACACTGTTGCGTTCTTCTCGTTGGAAGAGAGCAGCAAGGCGACAACTATATATATGACTACTGAACCTCAGAGATATTCAGGGGAAAGAGTAAAGAAAACGTTCAGCCAAGGCCTGGAATTGTGTACAGAATTCTCGTAACCTATGGCAGCCACAGGTCTTGCTGTCTTTTTCTCAGGGCTTTCATTCTTTCTGAGCAGTATTTGCTTTGCAAATGCTGCGGTGGGGAGTATCTCCGCGTTTTCGAGAAGTGACACGGGAGCTGGCTTAAGCCCCAGCTATAGATCTGTTGCCTACTTCGTAAACTGGGTAAGGCATCTTTCAGATATAGCAAAGAACGAATAGCAGGAAACGATGGCTAACTGTTCTTCATCTAGGGAATTTATGGCCGCAAGTTTGATCCTCAGGACCTTCCTGTTGAGAGACTTACTCATGTCCTCTATGCATTTGCAAACGTGCAAAATGAAACTGGAGAGGTGTATCTTTCTGATACATATGCAGACTTGGAGAAGCACTACCCCAGCGATTCCTGGTCTGAACCAGGTAACAATGTCTACGGATGCATGAAACAACTATATTTGTTGAAAAAAAGAAATCGAAATCTAAAAGTGCTTCTATCCATTGGGGGATGGACATATTCTCAAAATATTGCTACGCCGGCCGCCACAGACGCAGGGCGGAAAACATTCGCTCAGAGCTCCGTGAAACTGCTCCAAGATCTGGGGCTGGACGGACTGGATATTGATTGGGAGGTAAGTTATAGCGCTCTCACCTTTTTGTTGTTACATGGACCAATGGATTGATTCCACTGTAGTATCCTGAAGACGATGGAGAAGCGAGTGATTTCGTTCTACTTCTACAAGAAGTAAGGGCTGTATGTTTCTCCTCCTTTCTCTTCCATTCTCCTCTCATGTAACTCACGGACCCTGGTTTAATTCTTAACTAGGCACTTGACGATTATGGCGCGACGCATGCTGCTGGGGCAAAGTTCCTTCTTACAGTGGCGTCCCCGGCTGGTAGGTGACAAGACGGTTCTGACGGTGATATGGCATGCATAGCACGCAGCGTTTCCTAACTCATCTCTAGATCCGCAAAAGATCAGCAGTCTTCATCTTAGAGACATGGACGCCTATTTGGACTTCTGGAATCTCATGGCTTACGACTACGCAGGAGGTACCTTTTCAGCGTACACTGGACATCAGGCAAACATATTCAAGAGCAGCTCTAACCAGCAGTCCACACCATTCAATACCGAAGAGGCTGTCGAGAGTTATCTTAGGGGCGGAGTAATAGCGAGCAAAATTGTTCAGGGTATGCCTCTTTATGGCCGGGCATTCACGAGTACACTGGGGCCTGGCAAACCCTTTTCTGGCATAGGAGAAGGCAGCTGTGAGGATGGCGTCTGGGACTACAAGGCTCTGCCGCGGCCAGGAGCCGAAGAACACACAGACGACAGAATAATAGCAAGCTACAGTTACGACTCAGAGCTGACCTTTATCAGCTACGATAATCCTCTGGTTGCAGAGTGGAAAGCGGGATACATTAGGCTCAAGGGGCTCGGAGGCGGCATGTGGTGGGAGAGTAGTGCGGATAAGTCAGGAAATGAGAGTTTGATAACAACAGTATGCTCTACCTTCCCTCTACTTCATGGGGCTAACAGATTCGCAAGGTCGTTGAAACACTCGGGGGCGTTGGCGCTTTGGAGCAAAAACAGAATCAGCTGGACTACCCTCTTTCCCAATACGACAATATACAGGGGGGAATGCAAGACTAGTGACGATTAAGATCAAGCAGAAAAGGGAACAAGCAAGACAAAGCAACCTTCGTCGCAGACAGAGCTCTACTTAGATCTATATATTAGAGGGGCGGCATATATAGTAATCAGTAGTGCGTTAACATATTTAAGTACCTGGCGCCCGACTCTTATGGAAGACAGAGAACGACTGGCTTGTAACTTCGTTAGCTTGATGGGGCCATTACCATAGCTTGGAAATTTTCCCTTTGAATCTAGTATTTGAGTGCTCTCTATTGTGCAACAGTGTTATAAACTTCTACACAACGGTAATAACTGGTTCCGATGAATGCCAGGAGATGATTGACCTGGCAGTTTAGCTGAAGTTGTGCGTTCACTAAACTTTACGCCATTCAACGATAAAAGGATTAACGTTCGTCGTTAAGCCGTGCCAGAGGCAATTTAGTCCATGTCTTCACAAGCCTTTCTGAAATGCGTGATTACTTTAGCTAAGAAAACTCAAGAGCAACCGTCGGCATAGGACTTTCTGGGAAAGTTAAACAGCCGGCTCACTGGTGTTGTTCAACCCTGATACGGGTTGAGCGTGTCCTGTCCGGGCTCCCCGGGGTGATGATGTATTGCTAGATACCTCTGCTTTCTCTGCAGTGATGTACTCTGGTAGAATCCTTCTCACTGCACGCTAAATAAGGTCAATGTAGGATGTTTCTACAGAGCGAAATTTCCACATTGCACAGAAATGAAATGGAACAAATTCAATGAGGCTAATCGTGTGCAATGGAAAGGTAGAAAAAGAAAGAGCATTAAGTAGTAACACCCGTGCAGTGACTGCAGTATAGCAGACTACGTGGAAGGACTACATCAGCCGTCAGGCCATAACCTCCTAAGAATTACACTACTGTCGTTCCGTCCTAGCGAGACAATTTTGCGCACCCCTGCCTTCTGTGCGATGTACTTCAGTGTCTTCTTATCGATTGTCCTAATCGCAGGGAGAGGGCACGCCTTTGCTGTCTTTGCCCACTTTTTAGTGCGTACCGCTCCTGAAATCCTCGTCCCCTATTTCTGACCACGTCCTAGCTATCTAACTCGGCTAATTTTACGAGTACCAATTGGGCAATCAGCAGTGGCCCTAGTGTAGGTTCGTTATCAAAAGAGCCAGTTGAAGTGAAAGAGCTGATTCTAAAAAGCACAAGCACAGCCATTAGTGGAACCACAGCTGTTAATAGCGCGCCCATCTAGCCGGCTCAGATGAGCAATAGTGCGTATTTAGAAGTCAATGGGCGCGCGCGGCAGGCTGGGACATGTCTTGACCGAATTTGACCAACCGCGTAGATTCGGTAAGTGGTGGTTGGCTTCCAAAGACATCTGGTACGCGGTGCAGATGAGAAGACCTTCCATAATCTTCTCTATGGAGTCTTCGAGAGATCTGATATTCTCGATTCGTATAGAAAGCCAAGCCGCATCCGCCAATCCCAACGCGTGAACTGTCGACAAGAAATCCCACTGCAGTTAGCTTCTTAATTTCAGGCCCACGTTGTTCGCGAGACAAATTGACAAGACATCGGTCGTTTCGTCCATTACTGGACCTTGGTCGCTGACAGTTCGTAGTCCTGTTTTCCGTAGCAGTCAACTGAGACAGCCACTTCGATTCCTGGCCGAATAACGAGAACAAAATCACGCAGTTGGAACAAGTCCGGCGTCCGGATCCTGGTCCCGACGATCTCATCCTTCCCCATACGCTCCACCGTTCATTGCAGTCTTCTAGTAACGAGAGTCTGCAGCCTTCCCGACAGTTTTTCTACTCGTCTAAATACATAGTACTGTAACGTGGCAAGCTGCCAACTCTGTAACCTTTTATGAGGAGACTTGGATGCCTTCATCCCTTGCTTTTGGCACCGAGAGGTACATTGCTAATTAACGCCTTATAAAATAAGAACAATCACTGCTTTGCAGCAAACCTTTCTGTCACTGTCGCAACTAGAGAAACACTGATCGCTCATTATATCTTTCTATCGTTTCAGTAGTTATACTTGTTTTCACCCGATCGACTCAACAGTAGTGGGTAAATCAATATTTTGGCTGCGTAATCTTCCAAGATAGAAATGATGCCGGATTCAAGGACAGCGTCATTCGTGAGCTCAAAGTTGGAAAGTCTCTGACAAGATCGTGAAAGGAGCTCTGCAACCGGAGCTTGTCAATACAATATGCAGAGTATTGGCTCAGCCAGTCTAATGAAGAGTCATACTCATGGAGCCTGTGGAATGACAGGCATAAAGCATCAATAACTGCAAGTTGCGTATCAAGGCTATCTGGTTTTTCCAGATCTATGAAACAGGCAGTCACCTTTTTGAAAGCCAAATCCTGAAGCTCAGGGATAAGATATGTGCCGGAGAAGATATACAGACGTATGTGGGCCAATAGTGGATGATTCTTGGAAGTGAAATCCGTCTCTGGGGTTGCAATGGTAGGCTTATCCTGCTTTAACACCATACGGAAGTGATGTTTGGACGGGTTCGATTCCGCGGAGCAGAGTAGGATAAATGCCCTCTCAATAAAGCGTGCAAGTGCCCTTCCGTATATTCCCCGTTGGCCCTCATCGAAACTTGCAAGGCAGCAATCACTAGTTTGCATTTCGAGCCGAGCGGCGTTCGATGAATTTTAAATAATCGTCCCGCCTGACCAGCTCAGTGGGAACGAGCTCTGAATCAAGAAAACTGTCACAAGGTTAATGTCAAATGCGTCTATTCATGTAGGGAAGGGGGTGTCTATGGATCCCGAGGAGATCAAGGCCATCAAGGAATAGCAAACTTGCCACACTGAAAGGGGTGCATAATGTGGACTTACTACAGCCCAGACCGCTTACAAGCATCCATCCCAATGTGACAATGAGACTCAGCCGCCGGCTATCCTTGTGGACAGAGAAGAAGAGTTCTACATCAAAGAAGTACTGGGTAAGGAATGGGTAAAGAGAGGAAGTAAATAAAAACTGCGATTATGCTACCTAGTCAAGTGGGCTGGGTATCCCGAACCAACATATGAGCCGGCAGAATCCCTTTGAGACACCCTAGCTGCCCATGAATGGGAGCAGGCCCAAGCCACGCCTTGGGCAGTCCCCCGCTCACCCAGAGACCGCCCCGCGGACGACCAAGCAGATGACGAGGAAAAGGAAAACAGAAACCATGAGTAACACGAACCCCAGCATATAGTTGTGCCCACTATTATTATTATCAGAATTACTATGGTAATCCTTCTTTTGGATGGGATTATTCTGTATATTCGTCTCTCACCTAAGAGGTTGTATGTGCCTAACCCCTCCTTTTGGGAGCGAAGGCACTATGTCTGCACCTTCACTTGAATACTTCACATGATGTCCTAATATGGACTAGCTCATTCTGACAATTATTAAGGCTACATTACGGAAAGCAGTGCGACAAGTAGCAATAGATAGGGCTCGGTAGGAATGCCAACGCTTAGAGAATTTCAGAACTAATATTATCTATTAACGATATTATTATTGTTACCGCTTACCTTTTGGATGATTCAACATTGTTCCTTCACTTTAGACCTCTTTTTCAACCGAATAATTCAAGTATGTCAGGTGCAAAATATCGTTGAGTCATAGACGGCATGAGTATTTAGAGTCTCTTTGTTAGCACACAGTTCCTGTTTTGTCCGACTTTTTCACATCATGCTTAGATATATATTACAGCTTGCTTAGACACAGGATGCTTTTAGTTTCTTAGTTTACTATTTTGAGGGGGTAATGGAAGTGAGTTATTTTCATCCTATCATCTAATATGGTTAAGGCTGTATATCCAGACGCATCAGATGCATAGAGCCATTAAAAATGAGTGAATTGTTTGCAAATCTGAGGTTTGCCACTGATGATTGGTGAATGTCTATAATAAATCACGCAATGCCGGACTCACCCATGGATACATGTACATTGATGACTGAGTGATTGGACTACAGCTATAGGTTTGTTCAAATTTCAATCTTAGCTGGGATTGGGCTATACTATAGGATAGATGATCATGAGCTGCATACACAGTGCGCTAGTGTTTGTTGTTAGTACTTGTCAGCTGCGTCACCCACTTATATGTGCCATGGACCCATGATCGCTGAAGCAAAGAAGGGCACATTACATTGATCATTTCAGGCCACGGATCCATCTGCATATACGTCCCTCGCGTATTTCTTCTCAAGTACCTTTTCAACAGCATCAAGATTTCCTCGAATCTACCTACCTCACTCCACTGTCCATTAGTAATCTTCCAAGATGAAAAACTTCCCTGAAGCGGACGTTATCTGGTGGGATGCAGACTCCTACTACATTCGATGTCCATTCTGCGAAGGAGTTCATCGCCACGGCATAAACTGGAATACGGACAAGTTGAGATATTCACATTGCGAAAAGATGGAGAGTTACCTTTGCTGCTTCCCCATGAATGACCAAGGCGAGGTTGCGTATGAAATCGACAAGAGACGAGGACGATATGTCAATATTTGTGCATCGCAGGACAGTGATACCGAGGATGACGAGGATGAGGATGATGTTGATCGTCTGGCGATCGAATTGGCTCGGAAGGCTACGGTCGCAGCATCAAGGGAAGAAATGCATGTGAATATCCACGAAGACTCCAAGGAGGTCGTCGCCATCGATCCAGGAAACGGCATCGAGCCATTTGAACAGAAGAGGATTCTTATAGCAATCAGCGACTGTGTCAACGGTGACACAAGTGCGGTGCAGAAATACCTAGAGACTTCTAGCGAGGCCCAGTTGTTTGTTCGAGGGCGAGAGTCCGATGGTAAAACAACGCTTATCTGCGCAGCAGCTGGGCCGAGTTCGGAGATGGTGTTGCTTCTCATTAAACACGGGGCTGAGCTGAATGCTGTTGATAATTATGGAAGGAGTCCTCTCATGGAGGCAGCGCTCTTTGGTTGGGTCGACAATGTAAAGATTCTCCTACAACAAGGTGCGGACAAAAATACTCGGGATGGCGAAAACCGACAAGCCATTGATCTTGCTCGAGACCATTACAAAAACCGACGAGAGAGATACAAGCGTGCCGGAGGCGACTTTACATCCAATCGGCGGCCAGATTATATCGAGGACACAGTCAGAAGGGACATTGACCGCCAGGAAATTGTACGCCTTCTCGGCGGAGAGAACCGGAAGTCAAAGATTGTTTTCGGCAGCCCTCCCACGATATCCCTGTCTAGGTCCTACTCTTTCACACCCTCGCCGATGCGGAAATCGCTGGTATTACACGGGCCGATCGAAGAGTATCCAATCACCCGCAGTTGGAAGACGGTGGCGCGGTTGGAACGAGGCGGGAAATTCCGGTCTGTTGGCGCTATGAGCGGATGGTCTCATTGTTCGATGCAGTCCCTCAGGGTCGATGGTCGACAGTGGACAGATGATATCTTTTATATCTCGGAACTGACGGGGCATCTATTACCTCCCCACTCCTGCGATCAGGGTAAGGACGGTCGATACAATGCATGTCATGAAGAAAAGCAGTTGATAGCATACTTCATCGATCGGCATGTTTTTCTTCCACGCGACAAACTCGCAGACTCGGAAATGGAGGGAAAGATTGAGTGGGCAGAGGATGAGCTTCAGACATTCCTTTCAGACACTGGAATAGGACGCGAGGTGGCATCGCTCCGAAAGAGGAAGAAGGATCTAGATCATGAGCTATTCGATGGGGACGAAAAGCTCGTCGGAAAACATGATGAGATCAAGGCACTGGAGTTGGAGCTCGAGTCTGTTGAAACAGCCCTAAACCAGCTAATGGCTACCCCCCAAGCCCGACCATTCTTGATGCTGGAAAGCCGGGTGAAGATACTAAATCAGCGACTAGACAGACATAGTGACCTGATCAATATGGCTAATGCGCCACCACCGGCTTCATTAGCCGAGGCGGTCATATTGATCAGCTCGCCTCCTTGTCAGGACTGCATCATGTTCAAGGACAAAGTCAACAAGTTCTTTGGGTTATCTATACAGTTATTTGCAGCACTTTGACTTGTGGTAGAAATTGTTCGCTTTAAATCCTAGCTCATTATGTAGTCAATCTAAACAATGGTTAGCAATGTCTATACAAGGGCTCAATAATCAACATTTAACTTAGTTAACTTACATGCAGCCTATCAATAAGAAGAGCTATAATTACAAACCAATCATATTATACAAGTGTACACTCTGACATTCGGGCAGTCTCCACAAGCGAGCTTCCCTCCAGCAAGCGACCGGGATGCGCTGGATTCGTCTAGCTCTGCGGGATGAAAAGAAGTTGCTGCGCAGCACCGTCCATGTCTGTTGATTTCAACAAGCCTACTTAGTATCTGTCTTGTAATCTGTTCCTACGGCGTTTGCGGCGCAAGTGCTAAGTAAGATTGACTGCCTCGCCTGCCACTACCAGCATCCACAACCTTGCTACAGCGGCTGCAATGCAGCATCAAAGCAACCTTGAAAGGCTTACAAGGCTCTGGTTGGCGGTACGCTTCTTATCAGTGTACCCTCCAATTCACTCAATCAGATGATGTGGGTCGGTGAAGACCCTGGGGTCGGTTGGAGAGGAGGTTTGAGTGAATGCTAGTGTGAATGATTGAGCTGCGCCGCTGCGGACATCGCCTTCTTTCAGGTTCCAGCAGTGTCTATATCTTCAACCTTAACACTTCCCCTCTTGACATACAGCTTGATTTCCTTCAACTCAGAGAACCTCATCGACGCATCGCCGGCTTAAGCAACGCCGTTTCTCTTATCTTGCTTCACTTGGAAGATCTTCGTTTTACGCATCGCTAGTCCAAGCATCATCATTGCGATATGTCTGCTCCGCCTACGGCTCCAGCCCTATCCCTAGAGGCGAGCTTGTATTTGTTTCACCATGTTTTCCTCCCTCCCAAGCTCCCTCAGAGTGATGACTACGACGCCGGCTGCGAGCTCATCCTTCTTGACTCTGTGATCAAGACCCTACAAACGTTCAGTGCCCTCGTGCCCAACCAACATCGCCAGGTGCTGGGCCCAGTCATCACAATGGTCGCTCGCCTGAGAGAAATTCGCGGATCCCATGGTGACGTGAGCGAAGGAAAACTCAAGGAGGCTTTGCAAAAACTTGATACTGAAGGTAAAATCTTGGCTCCGTGCCATAATTTTCAGGTGAATAACCAGTTTTAGGAGGCGTATTGCCCGTTCATGTTCGCTCTCAGAACGCCGCTGTCCTAATGACTAGGAACGACAACGCAATACATGTGGAGGCATTCGAGCTGTCTCCTCAAAATGAAGCTGTCAATTCG
>JACBAD010002096.1:42725-158882 GCA_014281905.1 Aspergillus hiratsukae | reverse complement strand
CCTTCCACCCCCTCACGCCACCACAATCCAAGAAGTCATCGATTTCTTCGAAGCTCTCACCCTTGAAAATAATACTATCATCTTCATCAACAGCAGCAGACTGAACGAAGCAGAAAAAAATCCTTGTCGAATCCCCCGTCGGCCTGCTAGTTCCATCCCACTCTCAAACCAATCCCTCCCGTCGCTTGTTTTCCCGTTACACGCTTCCCGTTTTTTTCCCACCCGGTCCAAAAGCAACCTCGTCCAACAACACCGGGCTCTTTTTTCGACGCTTATTCACTTCCAGAATCTGCGGGAGCCTCATCACGTCGTTTTGCATCGCGCGTCATCGGTCAGGGATAATTTTTAGAGCGGGCTGCTACATCCTCACCGTCTGGCATAGCTGCCAGATCCTCCACCTCCTCCACGACTCCAGGGCCATTTGGCCTGCTGCAAGCTCTTTGAGTCGATATTTTCATCTAGATTCTATCTTGGTAAGTTGTCTGCTCCTTTCACTTTCCATCGTCCTTTCCGAGATGAATGGTGGGAGGTGAAGAAAAAATTTCCTGGGCGCATTGAATCACGCGTCTGGATCGCACTTCATCCGATTTCGCACTGTTCATCATATTCTTCGAGCAGCTCTAACCTCTTTTCTGCTATCACAGTTAATAGACGCCGCCTAAACTGGTGTACCGAGCGCTGCGGAAACTACCATCTCCCCTTCGTCCTTCTTTTTCTCCCTTTCGTTGTTCAACGCCTTTGTATTAATTACTTTTTTTCCCTCGATTTCGTCTCGAGAATCAGCACGTCATGGCTGATCAAGAAGTGGACCTGGACAACATCATTGATAGACTGCTGGAGGTGAGGGGCAGCCGGCCTGGAAAGCAGGTTCAACTGTTGGAAGCGGAGATCCGGTACCTTTGCACCAAGGCTAGGGAGATTTTCATCTCTCAACCGATACTATTGGAGCTGGAAGCGCCAATCAAGGTAAGACGATACCTGTTCCTCGGCCTATTGCCGCGGCTTGGCGACTCTGCCCTACGCATTGAATCGAAACTGATGGGTTTGCCTTCATCAGATCTGTGGTGATATTCACGGTCAATACTACGATCTCTTGCGTCTTTTTGAATACGGTGGCTTCCCGCCTGAGGCCAACTACCTCTTCCTCGGAGACTACGTCGACCGTGGCAAGCAGTCGCTCGAGACCATCTGCCTCCTCCTTGCGTACAAGATCAAATATCCTGAAAACTTCTTTGTTCTCCGCGGTAACCACGAATGTGCCTCCATCAACCGTATCTATGGCTTCTATGACGAATGCAAGCGGCGGTACAACATTAAGCTGTGGAAGACATTTACTGATTGCTTTAACTGCTTGCCCATCGCGGCGATCATCGACGAGAAGATCTTCACCATGCACGGTGGTCTCAGTCCCGATCTGAACTCGATGGAGCAGATCCGTCGCGTCATGCGTCCTACTGATGTAAGTTTCCCTCCCATTCATAGCTTCATTTCACGGATTGGGTTCTTTTCTCCTCACGGAGCTCTATGGATACCTTTCTGGCTGTAATGTTTAAACAGCCGAAAAGGGTTCCGCCGGGCTCTTCGCAGCTCAAGGTTTGCTTTGCTAACTGGGATAGATCCCTGACTGCGGTCTCCTCTGCGATCTTCTCTGGTCCGATCCCGACAAAGATATCACCGGCTGGAGCGAGAACGACCGAGGTGTATCGTTCACGTTCGGTCCCGATGTCGTTTCTCGTTTCCTCCAGAAGCATGATATGGATCTGATATGCCGTGCACACCAAGTCGTCGAGGACGGTTACGAATTTTTCTCGAAGAGACAGCTTGTAACGCTGTTCAGTGCTCCCAACTACTGTGGAGAGTTCGACAACGCCGGTGCAATGATGAGTGTCGATGAAAGCCTTCTTTGTTCATTCCAGGTATGTTTTGAGCCCTAAACTTTGACGCCGATTTGTGGTCCAGTCACTAATATGACTTCTAGATTCTGAAACCAGCAGAGAAGAAACAAAAGTACGTTTACGGGGGCATGAGCTCAGGCGCGCCCACTCCTCCGCGCAAACCAAAGAAGAAGTAAGAAATCATACGAGCTTTTCCATGTGCAGCAGGTTCGGGCGGAGATAAACGTTACAATCCGACATTCGTCAACACACGACATAGCGAATTACCACCACGGCCCCTGAAGACATACCTCAGACGATCGAATGCGGATACACCAGGCCATCCAGAGACCTCTCGACATGCAAGACCGTCGCAACATCCTCCTCCCATAGCTACTCCAGCGACTCCGGCCTTACAGATTTCCTTGTGCGCTGAATATTTTCCCTTATCTCTATATGGAAGGTACTTTCTGCTCCTTGTAGGGGTTCTGTTTCTTGTTGTCTTTTTTCCCCCTTCATTTCATCCATTTCCCTGTTTATCTTCATTTTTCTTTCCTCTTTCTCTTTGTCACCCTCTTCGTTGTTCCGGACTATCTTGACAGGTGAAGGCGAAGCGACGGGCTGCATTGTGGTGTTCTCCGTTTGCTTTTTTTTCATTCTGAACAATCTTCCTGTGAGTGTAATGCCAAACCGAATAAGCAACGACATGTCCGTGTCTTCCGAACTGTGCCACGGCTCTTTTACACATTCTAGCTCCTTTGCATCTGCACATTGCGACGCCAGGTAACGATCAGCACGAATGAAGCATACGCTACAGTGACCGCTAGATGCCTGTTACATGATAATGTACTTGACGAAAGTGGTGGACAAGGTTGGCGGTGGCGGGATATGCATTTTTCATCTTGTTTATCTGGTGCATGGTCGCTCGAATGCATTCGGGGGTTGTAGGTTAGGTCGCACTTAATGGGCTACTTTCGTCATTCATACAGTGATGTTTCCTCATTTATAGCCAGTATATCTCTCTCCGGTTGATGATCAACTAGTGCAAAACGTAGCTTGAACGAAGAAAGATATGACGCTCAGAGAAGAATTAGAGAAGAATTTGTGACTTGAACTAATCGCTAGAATCTGCATTTGACAGAGTGGGAAGTGAGGGCTATGAGTGATAGGGATGGAGGGGTCATATTTCCATCGTCGTCATCATCATCAATAGACCGATAGCAAGTAGAGACGGGGAGATATCAGAGGGTCGGAGTTGGTTGTGTTAGATCGTTTTAGACATATTGGGACAGCCACCTGATACCTTCGCCGTATCCTAGTAGGCACCATCCACATTAGCATCGTACTCCCAGAGCAAGCCAAAAGCCGTGAAGACTATTCTACAGATGGAAAAAAAAACTCACCCTGTCTCATAACAACACTGCACATAAACACCTCGATGGGCCGGATCCCCTCAAGCGGCACCTTGCCCTTACCCGTGGTCTGGTACAGACCAAGCTGATGTCTCAGCTCGTCCTCGCTCACGGCATCGGGGTGATCGATCTTGTTTCCGAGGATGAGGAAGGGCACCTTGGCCAGCTCCTCCATGGCCAGGAGGGCGTCGAGCTCGGCCTTGGACTCGGGGAAGCGCTCGTGGTCCTTGGCGTCGACGAGGAAGACGATCCCGCTGACTTCGGGGAAGTAGTCTTTCCACAGGCGGCGCGCTATACACCCATAAAATGTCAGCTTGCTAGCTCCGCTCCCATCTCCCAGTCTGCTCCTTCTACTCACCCTGCTGGTGACCGCCCAAATCGAACGTTGTGAATCGGTTGTTGCCGATGGCAAGTTCCTCCGATGCTGGAAACAAAACATCAGTATCAGATCCTGTTCAAATTCCAAATCTCCTATCCCGTAATGAGACATACTCGGGTGCGCCGTAGGCTGGAGCGTCGCGACACGGTCATTCTATCAACCAAGCACAAGCGTCAGCACATATCCAACTCCCTATCCGAGGCTTCCGCGTCCATCTCGGTACTGACCTTCAACATGTGCAAAAGGGTAGTTTTGCCGGCATTGTCCAGGCCAAGGAACAGAAGCTTGGCATGCTTGTTGAGGAGGCCAAGGGAGGCCAGGACATCGTAGACTGCAGGCAAGAAAACTCATTAGCAACAGAAATCGGAGGGAGTAAGGTCAGTAGGGCAATAAGCTGCAAGTTAAGACCTCAAGAGAGCTCTATATGATACCGAAAGCCGATGCAGCACGGAAATTTCGAGGTCTCGAGGGGCCGGGAGCCCAAGGCAAAACAAGGAACAAGGGACTACTTACACCAGTTAATGATCCACATGGCGGAAACGGTCCAGACCTCAGAAATAAAGGGATTAAAATATCGCTGACGATCACGGGGGAAAGCAGATGAAAGCCAGAAGAACAGTGGTGAGCGGCTGGGCCAGAGATAAGTGGAAAAGAAGACAGGTTGGGGTGGCCCGAAGAGTTGACGTTGACTTTGGCCGACTCGCTAGCTTTGGACGCTTAGCCGAGCGCTAAAGCCAGCTGCAACCGCCGGGAAGATCAACTTTAAACTTGCAAGCACATGACAAAAGTCATCAGAAGTGGCAATTTCTTGCACCACAACGACGAAATAGATTACTTTATTATTCAAAGGAAACAATTTGATTGAATTATTTGATTTCATTGATCTTTCACATCAGCAAGGACTGATTTGGTCTTCTTGTCATGTTGTGGCCTACCTACAAACGCAGCAACAAAAGCAGGGGGTATCCTCCATATGAACCGCGAGCATGCAGAACTAATTCAAATAGGGTCCCGGCCACAACAGTGAAGAAAGGTAAAAAATATGGGTTAAAAACGATAAGGAAATGTAAATATGTATAGGTGAAGCAAAACACGAATAAAAAACGGTGATCTCCCTGTAAATGCATGATGGACGTCCTCCCAAGCAATAATGATGCTGTGCAAAGAGTACAAAATGACAGTGGGGGTTAATCTGCAGACTGTCGAAAAGAGTGCAAGGGGATCTTCCCGAGGGTAAAAGTGAGAAAGAATGTTCCAAGTATGTACAAGGAAGACAAAGGTCCTTTTCTGATGGGGGAAAGGTCTAAACAGATAGGACGAGCTGGGCATCTTGACCGACACCGTAAGCTCTGAACCTCTCAGCAACTTCGAGGCCAAGCTCCTTCATCCGTTCAGCTCCCTTTCCAGGGACTGGTCGCCGCTCCATCTGCTCTTTGGCAGCTTTGCGGCAGTGTTGGCGCCAGAACTTTTCCCTTCGTTTCTGACGCTTCTTCTCGAGACCCTCGACGATGTCGATCGGGCCTCTAGTGTGCACCTCGCGAGTGCAGGATGTTTCACGCTCTGGCGATTCTTTCAAGTCGGCGATCGGTGACCACCGATGAGCCTTGTCGAGTGAGGTGAAAAAAGGGTTGGGAGTTCGAGGCAGGGATTTCGTGCGAGTCATAACGGGGCGTTGAACCAATTCACTGATGTTGACACCTTGATGGCGATGATGGGGAAGCTGATCATCCGAGGCACCATCGCCGCTTTGGGAAGGTCCCATCTTGACCGGCGGTGGAGGTGACCGAAGACGCCTTGGAGACACGCGGCCAGCACGGCGCGGGGGAGGGGACATCATTCGCCTGGGGGACAAACGAGGCGAATGTTGACGTACGGACTCCCCACAAGTTCTTCCCCGAGTTGTTTCATCACCCATAAATGACAGCTCCATCTCATCCTCCTCCAGGTCGTCTTGCTCATCGATGTCCGACGTAGGGAAGCTGGGATCGATATCCTGGGGAATAATGACTTGTTTGGAGAGACGACGTTGCTCGATGCAGGACTTATATGCAACTTCCAAAGGACGGTCTTCGTCCAACGTGCCACAGACAAAGTCCGTGCTGTCAGGTAGATTGGGAGTACCAGGTCGCATCTTGACCGGGGGAGGCTTGAAAGGGGATCGACCATTCGCCTTCCACGCGAGTGCTGGGGGCCACTTCTTGCGGGGATCGTCAGTCATAGAATCAAAAGAAGTGTTCGAGCCGCGACGTTTGAGTGTCTGGCGAGAGGTCTCCAATGTATGAGGGCTGGTGGCAGTAGCGGTCCAGGTCGGAGCCCAGAATTTATACTCAGAATCGTCATCACTCTCATCGTCTGAATCGGCAAAGCCAGCCTCATTGTCGGATTCATTGCCATCATCCGAAGAGAAGTCATGGATGGTGGAGTCGGCGTCGTCCTCGTCCTCTTCGTCTTCCTCCTCAAGCGCCTCTTCCTCCGCTTCTTCTCCGAGCTTTCTGATGGCGATTTCTTTCCTCATGCAATCGCTCATAGTAATCTTCTCAGTAAATTCGCCAACCTTGCTAACCCACTCATCATCCTCGCTAACGGAGCTGGCAAATTCGTGGAATCGGGTCGCCTCGGACTCTTCAAACTTGCCGAGACCCTTCACAGGCACACCTCTTTTGCTGTTTGATGCGGACGGCTTCTCATCTTTCTGTGCCTTAACCGAGAAAGTCACATCTTTTTCCGGAGACGCCTTGCGAGCGACAGGAGCAGGGGATCCGCGGGGCCGTGACCTGAGGGCAGCTGTGCGAGCAGGAGGCCGTTCTCTACCCGAGCAGGAATCCCGTGCCGGGCAGACGAAAGTAAGCACCGTCTTCCGCTTGGGGGGCTCCGCTGGCGTCGAATTGGCAGTTGAATCCTGTGCTTTAGGTTGCTGAGGTTTCTTTCCCTCGTCCTTACGCCCGCACGCAAAGCTGATGCATCTCTTGCGTCCAAGGTTGGCCTCCACAGTAGATTCCGTCGTAGCCAACTCAGATCTACCGTTGAGCTGAGGGGAGAGAGGGGGGCTTGGAGTGTTGGATAATGATGGGCTCGTGAGTCCACCATCGCTGGTCAACTCGGCGGTCGAGATTCCGCTGATGTTGCCGTAGTGGTACGAGCGGTAGAATGGATGGTCCTGGTGGTCGGCAGGAGTAAGTTCGGGACTGTGCTTGAGGGCACGTGTGAGGAGTGATTCCTTGCCACGACTCATGGCGGTAGGCGACTTGACGTAGACGACACCGTCGTCTACGTTCATTGGAGCTGTATTCAGGAAACGGTGATCAGGAGGCTCATCGACGTCCTCAACCATATCTGTATCCTGCTCGATAGGCTTGTTGGACTGATGGGGCGAGAGTAGCATCTTCAAAATTTTGTGTATGGAAAAGGGTCGATCACCACCGCGCAAGTATGCCATCGCTTCGAGTAGGTTGCTAGGTTAGATTGAGGTCGAAGAGGTAGTAATGATATAGTCGTATGTTCGGTGTCGGTGACTCGAGAGGATAAGTAGCGGCGGTAGGTTGTAGAATAGGGAGGTCGGAGAAGAACGACGAGTTCAGTGATGAATTAAACTTGTCAATCAGATAGATAATAAGAAGATGCTCTCTCAATATCGATCAATGATACCACCGATCGACCCAGAGGGCGGGAGGTTAGGTTGTCCTCAGCAGGACGAGGATTGTCATGATATACAACACATGATGTGAGGGGGCGGAGGTGTAAGAAAGACAAATGGATAGGCCCAAGAAAGTCAGGTATGTAGCCAAGAAGCACAGTAGTACAAGCCTTCTCCTTCAATAGAGTGGCAGCTCAAGAGAGCGCCAGAAGGAGACGCGTCGAGGAAATCAGAAATGCAATGTGTTGGCAGTGCTAGGTGGGTGGAAATGGAGAGGAAGAAGGAATGTTAAGGAGGGACTGAAAGTAGTAGGAGATGCAAGTAATACTTAGTGGAAAGGTCCGGCACAAAAAAAAGGGCCAAAAAAAAAAATAAAAAGCGTAAGAAAAATTCAAATAATTAATTAATTAATTAGGGTCGCAGGACAATACGCACTGTACGAGGGACAGAGGGAGGGGAACGAACGGGAATTTGCTGGGGCGATCGCTTTTTCTATGACGGGGCGGGAGAGCGGCACCAGGTTTAGGATACTGATTTGGTCATTGAGGCAGAGTGGTAGTAGTGGGTCGCCACTAGTATCAGAAAAAAAGAAAAGAAAAATCAGAAAATAAAAAGTCAAATTATGACACTTTGGTGATCTTCTCCTGGGCTTCTTTCCTTCTGCAGACGGCCACTGACGCTCAGTCCAACTCAACCCCCGCCAAGACATGACCCACCTTGTCTCTTGCTCCCACCAACCCCATTGCATGCTTCGGTTCCTGCGGTTAACTCACCTTGAAATGTATTGTCACATGGTAATATTGCTGATGTACGCTCAGTACTCTGTACTAGCAGAGTATAATACGAGCAATTATTACAACGTTCTTTTAAATAGTACCTTAGTAATGGAGGCAACTTGATGACAATGAAGTGTCCGAGTACATGCACACAAAGAATGAAGAACCAAATAGAGGGAGGATTCCTGGGTTTCTTGCGTTTGAAATGCTGGTTGTGACAAACCTAGGTGGTTTCATCGACTGGTGGGACATCTTAGCGAGATTGAGAATAATAATGATGACTGGTACAGTGGTACTTCGTACCTACCTTACTTCGTAGCGGCACCCGAGTCTTTGACTATGAGGGATTTTGTTTAAACGGCACTAAGCCCTGCTCAACTATACTCGAAATGATCAAAGAGAGGGTATTGCTTGAATCATCATAAAGAGAATCAGAAAACAACCGAAACCCACAAAGCAATCTCTAACACACAAAGACAGAAATGTCCACAATGATCAGGATCTCGCTTCTCCTCTGCTGTGCGACACGAAGCCCCCAGAGATAAATCCGAACGGAAATCTTTTGTAGTACATCCTCATGTACCTCAAATTTGAAGTCGAAACATTATGCCCCCACGAGGCCAGGACTAGCAAAGCAGCACGAGCTGCTGTCACCACTGAGAACGACTGCATAATGCAGGCTCTTACTTTCTCTAATCAGTATCCAGCAAACACCGGCTATAATCAGCCAACTGCCCATCTTTCGCTGCAGTGCGCCTTTCCAGGCAGCCCCTAGCTCTCAGTAAGAATTAGTATGCCTTTCCGGGTTCCCTTAGGTAATCCCCAGGTAGAGTATTTCATTACCGTTTCGTGTAAGCACTTCGTACAGGGCGGCAGACTGACCCACGGCTCACCGAAATGGGAGGCGAAATGCAATACCAACACTGCCGGAGTCACCCCGAAAGCTGTACTTGTACAGAGCAGATACCTCTCTATGTCTCAGCGCAAACCGTCCTTTACGAGGTGGTATTACTCAACCTCGACCTAAAGCCAATGGTTCAGCGCTATCATCGGCGCATCGCTCGGTAACTGGGTTAGCAATTAAGATTACCTGCACTCTGTATGGTTCCTGAATCTGAAGCTGCCTTTACTTTGGCTCAAGTGGATGTCACTACCCTGGAGCAAATAACAAGGCATAATAATAACAGGCGCTCTGCGCGCTTCATCTTCGATATCTCCAACAACCTTGTTTCATCATCTGGGTTGCTTAATGGTACTGCATTTATCGCTCTACTAACCTCTGCTACACCATAGTGAACTATCATCAACAATACGTACCACCGAGAATAAATCATAGTGTCATTACTCCGTACTAACAATAGTGCTCTGTCCCGGATCATTATCGTCCGAGCCTTTTCCTTGCCTGGCAACAATTCAAACTGTCCAAATTCGGAAGGTATTCATCTTGGCCCTCTGACGTATGTTACACCTAGATACCTTCCTTATTATCGCAGAGTTACTAGGACAAGATAATCATGACTGCACTCTGGACTTTGTGCTGTCAGATGGTCAATTTACCTTATGCAGGTATAAGAGAGAACAGCTGCAATAGAATCTCACTTAATGTACCGAAGGTTCTTGGGGGGCTGCGCCCTTGCCAGAAACGCCTTGGCTAAGTACGAGAGCTATTACTGTGCACAGCTTTGCCCATCGCATGACGCTATTCAAACTTAGAATTGGGATACAGTCGGCCTCAACGCTCTTCTGACTATGCAGCTAACCTAAGAGGGACACGACAAGAATAGCCCCGTGTTAAACCTGGTGTTGATTTGGAAGTAGGTCGCCATCTAAGGTCATGACGAATTTGGGAATTTTGATATGCTTGAGATGATGAGATACGGCACAAGAATTGAAATCACTATCTGTTACTACAGCCTTGGGAATTCATAGTTCGATCTTGGCTGTACAACATCGACGGAGATCACAGCGGGGGCCAGAAAAAGCCATAAATAACAACCTGATGATCTAGGAACACTTGCAGATACCGATCTCAACTGACTAGGTACTACTAGTACTGTAGATATTATTGCTAGTACGGAGTAGATAGTACTGGCTGATATCGGTCCATCAAAAGATGTCTCGAGATTGGGTTCTATTGTCGACAATCGGATAATTATCTGTAATCTGATACAGAGTATTCCAACCACCATAATCAATGTCGTTATTACAGCACTCGTTCAGAGCAGGCATCCCCCAATCCGAAAGCTGACATGTCCATTCCGAAGACAATGTGCTTTTGGGCATTGTTCAAGGCGTCGTATCGTGGCGAAGAGATTACCACCGAAGCACGATCTCTCCCCAAGTGTCCATTTCATGAGAACCCTCCGATCATTATACATCCCTGTATGCTTCGATCATCCCCAAATCTCCACATACAAGAAGTTGGCTGGAGAGTTGACGATTCGACGATTCCAACCCTGAGATAGGATCATGAAGTTGACGACAGAGAAGCGGTCAGAAAAAGTAAAAAACAGCCCTCTGATTGATAATGAGCTTACGAGTTTTGATCTGTAGCTGGTGGTCCCCGCTTTTTGAAGGCAATGAGGCTGGCAGACTGGCCTTTTGGCTTTCATGCTTGCGAATCATGGGAAGCGCATCGGCCAAAGTCTTCCATTGATCAAGCTTCCTACACATCAAGGATACCCCCGCTTGTGCCAGATGGGTATCGCGGATGCTGTTTTCTATCCACCATCATCAGCCAATCTGATGAAGACTTGACTGTTTTTCCTCCTCCTACAGTTTCTGTCCCAGCAACTGAGACGCATTTCAGGATATCAGCCGGTCAGATGTCTCGTGAGGAGAGAGCACGGACAATATCCTCGAAGAACGGTGAGCAAAGCTAAGCTCAGCCTTAGGAGAAAGTAGCCTGCAACCTCAGCTCTAATACGATCGTGGATGTCAATGCTGAGTGAGATTCATCCACTGATTCGATTGTCTCTACAAATGACGACGCCATACAAGATACACGAGATATGTGCATGAGAGACATGCAAACAAGCATCCATGGCAGAGCTTGACGCCGAATCTCACGCAACTTTGATGCTCGCAGTGTTACACACTTCGTGTCTGACTACATGGATCAGCAGTCGACTCGGGGACGAAATCGAGACGGTCATCTGAAACCCCGACTGAGGTCCAATCATACCGACCGAAGAACAGTGGCATGTGGCCGCCTGGGAACTCGTGGCCACGCCAAAGCCGGCCGATGATGGGATCTTGCCGATGAAAGGCAAAGGGCTGCCATTTTGCTTCATGCTCGCTGTCCAACTGGGTGCTGCTAGCCTCCTGTCCCTCCAGATTCGGTCACCGGTCAACCCGAGAAGGCTATCGCAAGCGTGGTTCCCTTCTCAAAAAAGGGGATATGTGGCATACGAGATATCCTATCACGAATTGCGAGTTTCTCCAGTTGAACTACCTGGATTCGACGAGGCAAATGGCAAACTACATTAAGATCCAGGGTAAGTGGAGGCTGCTGAATTGTACAAATAACGATGCAGCAGATCGTCAGTTCAAATCCTCAGCCTACTGGAGGATCATCACCGTTCACCATACATGATATTAGCCCACACCTCCAAGACAGTATGGATGAATACTAATCGTAACTGGCGTTGTTTGTCTTAGTGGCCGACGCCGGCCATGACGGGGCCCCTTTATTAACCGCGAGCGCATTTTGTATGAGGGATTTATGTTAGTAGCCAGTTCGCGGGTTGCGCTCTCCACTCCAACACGGGCAGCTTTGCCAACCGCGTCTCGCTCAGGCACTCTTGGTGCATGCAAGTGTCGCCAAATGTAGTAAGAGAAACGCGAACTGCGCGCCAACAGAAACAAAGCTGCAACTGAATGAGCTGATCGAAGGGCACAGACAGCAGCCTTCTTTGACAGCTGCTTCGATCCAAAGCTTCGGGTCGTATTTCTCCTCCAGCGCATGAGCGTTCATCTTCGGGGTGTTCCTCAATTGTCAAATCATCGCTGACAAGGCTCAGATACCTGACTCAAGCGAAAGTATCGAGACGGGATCTTACTGGGATCATATGCGGGGTTTAAGTATAGTTACCTGTCAAAAGTTATAACAATGCTTTGATCTCTTCCTTTGCACTTTCTGACCCCTCATTATCATCCCCAAGCCATGCCTCTCAACATCGACACCTCCACCATATTCTTGATGCTGAACTGGACATGAATACCTTAGACATTGAAATGTCGTTTTGAAACGGTCTGTATGGTTTGAGTTTCCATACGGTACCGACCATACCATACCGTATGTTCTAGTACATACCACGGAGAAATACCTTCCTTCACAATGACCTCTTCAGTGTAACAGGTTGCACATGGACTTGCCCTTGCTTTGGCCAGGCTCAGCCCGAACTGTCATGGAACTGGAAGCATTCCAGATAGACCTGGATCCAAACGGTCCCGACCGTTCTGTGGACTCTGTGCGAGAAACTATAGATCTCTGAAGATGTACGGCAAGAGTGTACGGAGACCGTCAGAACCCGCATATGGTGTACAGCCAAGTCTATTCAACCTCGCACATCATCATGATCTCCTGATCGTCTGCACAACGCATTCCACTCGACGAATTCCAAATTCAAGGGAGACACTGCATACTTGATGAGGCAGCCAAGAGCTCCGCCAAGAACCGCCAAGAGCAATATTCAATGCACAGTTATGCTGGACCTGTGCATCTTCCCTTTTGGGAAGTCGGAGGTCACGAAGGATATGCTTAAAGGGATGTCCTCCTTGAAAGTCCTCACAACCCTTTTGCATTCCACAGCAGCACTTGGCGACGTTCCTTTACCTCTGCCAAGACGATAACATACCGCTGTCCCGTCCAGATGATGCTCTATTGAATATTGACGTCCGCTTGATGATCGTGTCCTACTCACCTTCTCCGCGATCTCGTGACTAGCGTCATCGGGAGCGCGGAGGGACAGGCGACACTAGCAAACATTGCTTTTTCCTCCTCTTGAGCCACCCCCTTCTTTCCTCCAGTGTTACCGTCGACCGACCGTTCCATACTCAAGTTACTCTGCTTTTGCCAAGCGCCCTGCCAAGGATTGAACATTCTACATATATGGATTTCTGTGCGCTGTAGCCTGTGGGAGGTCTGCCAGCTCAACCTGCGGGAGGGGCGCAGACAGCGCAGACATCTTGCGCCCCTTTTCCTCCCAAGCACATTGGCTCGTGTTGAGGGTTTGAGACAGCCGACGACTGCTAATGCTAGTGGTAGATCATCGTCGATCATCGATACTATATATATCGAGGATTAGAGGTTGCATCGACCATTTCCACTAACTGCTAATGAGACAAATATTTGTCGCTTGGCGTCAAGCGGACAGTATTCTGGACATGATTCATACTTCCCAAACAGGAAGAAAGTATTTGTCTCACGTTTGGATCCAATGATTGGCAATTGAGCCTACAGGATAAGCTACCTCTCTAGGTAACAAAGTTCTCGAGCACTAGTCTTGATCGCATTGACTAGCAGTCACTAAGACTGCTGATGAGGTAGAACTAGCATCAATGAAAAGGCAGAATCGATGATATTATCATGCAGCTTCAACTGATAATTCATTCTGTAGAGTAGCAGACAAAATACATTGTTTGGAGGAAAATGCACAAGAATAAGGTTCGCTCCTCGTGCAATATCCAAAACCCTCTATAGGATTCAGCACCCTAACAGCGCGAAATGGCATTTACCATAGTAAACTAAACTAATTCAATATAGAGAGAACATACTAGTACCCCCCAAACACCCAAAAATCAAATTTCATCATTCAGTAGTCTTCTCGAACATTGAAGCCAATTCAATTTCGAACCCCGAAGCGATATCATCACCATCCCTATGCTACCTCACGCTTCTGCATCTTTCTACTAGGCACTACAATACAGACTATACTTAGTCCTTCATGAACGAAGTGATCATTCGCATCCATCAATCAATAGACTCATACGTCATGCTAAATTGCAATCGCCAATGTCAGAACGACATGGTAGACCAACTATGACAGTAAAAATATATTTGCATCCGCCCCAGCAACACAACGCAACCCAACCCAACCGGTTGATTTTATGACATACCATACCCAACAAATCTAATATTCCAGGAATCAAGCCAAGGCGAAGATAACCAGGTACTATTACTGATCCACAGTATTCATCGGAAATGTCGGATTGGTATGCCTGATTGAGAGATGGGAGTTGCTTTGGCAGGTGTGACGTCATAGGTACTCTGGTCCATACCGGATGCGTATCGTGTGTTTGGGGGCATTGTGGCGATGATCCCAGCCTTGTACTTCTCTGCTCGAATCATAATACTAGATATACATGTAGGTTACCAGCCTCGTGAATACCTATGTTATCATGATGATCATCGTGGGGGCTGGGTTTCTAATTATATTTCTTTCAAGGGGTACGTAGTCGGATACATTCGCTAGGCATCCTGATTTAGGCTCTAGTCGGTTACTTGTGGTAGCTGATGGTATTGGATGCGTGATATTCTTTGTTTCAAGTCCTGGATCTACCGCTGAAACACGTGTACTCTTTTCACAGAATACCATAGACAAACTCCAACAAAGTGCTGTATAGGAAGTCATCTGCCAATGCCAGATCGACAGACCCCCAAAACATATGCAAAGGAACAGATGTTGCACCCCTTCAGGATACCAAAACCCCCAATAGCAAAAATGGCTTGAAGCCTCTGCTCCCCTGCCGTTGCTAGACACGCGTCCGTCTGCGATCACGTTGAGGAGCCTGTGTCGCTGCCTGGAGACGGTTCTTTGATCGGCAGCCCATCTTGTTACGTCGCTGCCTTTGCCCTTTCATTCTCCTCCACCATCGCAGGATAATCGCTTTGGCCCGAAGCAGCCGATCCCTTGTCTGCACTACCGCTGCGCATTGCATCGCCAGGTTTCTCGCCACAGTTCTTCTGTGGGCTTCTCGGTGTGCGAGCACGCGTCGCCATGCGCTTTGGAGCACTATAGCAGCTCGAGCTCGTTTGGTCGACGAAAGTAGACGAGAGCAGAGAAAGGCGAGCGCTCCGATTGTGAAACTGCTGTCGAAGATATGTGCCTTGCGGGAATTGCTGGGAGAAACGAGGTTCGCTAGGAATTATCGGTTAGCCGTTGCCCTGCTACAATCTGCAGATAAACTCACCAAACTGAGAACTGCAGCCGAGTGCTCGGAGACGGGTTGCCAACGAAGATGCCTTTCGGCCAGGCGTCGATGCGGCATTCCCCTGGATATATTCTTCGTACTCATTCACTATACTCTCGTAGATCTTTCCATCCGCAAAGCTTGTGCTGAGATTCTCCAAACGGAGGCCACTCAGATGCGCCAAGATAGTTGCCCATTCCTTGAGCAATAGAATAGCTTCGTCGTCGTCTCCCATTTCGTCAGTAGGACTCTTCTCTTTAACCAAAATTGCATCGTTGAGCTGTTCGTGTCCGAGCTGTGCTGTAGCTTTCTGTCTCAGTCTGTCAATCTCATTCCTCACATCATCCCAGTCGATGAGCTCCGAGAGACCCCATCTACTGACCAACCCCCATAGCAAGGCAATCGTCTTCTCGCGATGGCCATTAACTATGTCTTCGGCGTGCACATCACGAACAAGGGGCGCAGCACCTGTTGTCACCTTTAAGGCATCCAAAGTAATCTGTACATTAAACTTCTTCACTGTGCGGCTCGAGCAGGGGAATTTTAGACGTCTCGATAGCGGCCATTGATCGTTGTCCGGCAGCGGTACCGATTCCCCTACGGCCCCTGCTGATGGATAAAGGAGTAATTCCACAATCCTAGTCAATCTCACACCATCCCTGAGGTCAACCGCAAGATTACTCATTTGATACTCGTACTCTTGCAGTCGGGGCTGTTCGTATGACAGGTGACAGTCCAAATGTTTGAGTGATTTCAAAATGTCGCCCGATGCTGGCAGTAGAAGTCGGGCCAGTGCTTGCATAACCGCCGCGGAAGACTTGAAGGGTGAGGAGGACCTGAAAAGGCAGCTTGGAAGCATTGTTCCTCGACACAATCTCGCCTTGTCCAAAAGGATAACAATCATGATACTCCGAAGGACTGTACGGCGATATGCTTGGGACGCCATATCTGAGCCTGCGTGGCTAAGATCCTGTGCATCACGATCCATATCTCTATTTTGCACCAAGAAGACATCCAAGAATCGTTCCAGCTTTCGTTTGAGGATCTTTTCCTTATCCGCGGTCGTTTCTACCGAGGAATGATGGGAATCTCCGTCGAGGGACTCATTGTCAACTCTTCTTCCGGTCACGGTCTCGGCAGCTGCTCTCAGTGCTCGGAGGTCGTACGTTTCCAACCAAATATCCAAAAACTTTCGCTTCACACCCAAGTCATGTCTCAGACGCCTTGTTTGTGTTAGAGCATCTTTTGGCATACTGAGAGAGCCATACGCCAACGACGCTTGAAATCGCTTATGAAGTCCGACAAAAGGGCCGCTTTGATACAGTTGAAGAAGCTCAAGTCTGCGTGCTGCAGGGTCATCATATCCCATGTGACCGTCCGTTCGATCGAATAACCGGTTGACTAACTGAGTAATTACTATCTCTTGATGCGTAAGCCAATGGTCCTCATACATCGCTGGGTTGGCAATATCGTCGGATATGACTGCGAAGTCCTTCATCGTAGGCTCCTTCTTGATCAGTGAGGTGTTGCTCTTGTATGTTTTGGACTGTTTGAGCGTATTCGGAAGGGGTGTGCTCCTGGAAGCGGACAGAACTGTGCCTTCAAGTCTCGAGCTGCTTCTGACGATACCGTCCATTTTGCTGCCGATGCTGTTTCCAGATGCCCTAGCATTATTCCGTTTCTCACCGAGTACAGATCTTCTCAGCTCTTGACTGGTGGACACCTTCGCCAGTGGCTTCGTCATAGGGTCTGCAAAAGGACGAGCTTTGTCTGATAAGCCTCTCGGCGATTTCGAGTTTAATTTGTTTTCCGTATTCGATTTCCAGAGACCTTTGTCATTGGAACTAAAGAGCATTACCCCTGGAGGTATATTCTCCTTCCCAGTATTCTTGCCAGCGATATCGATGTTTATGGCACTTCCTTGAGCGACTTTAACACTTGGTTGTAGCGGAGCCTTTCGGCCTGAGGCCATTGCTCTCTTCGCTTGTCGTTTCCGCGCAATTTGTGACTCCAGGCTATTGATCTCCGTGTCCTCTAGAACACGATGATCGAGGCTGTCTGACTTGAGCGGGCTGAACATACTCATGAACACGCTGGCGACCGTGGTATCGTCTGGGGGAATGAAGACCGTATTGCGGCGCACATCTCGCTTTAGTCTGTCTTTATGTTCATCGTCGTCTCCTCCCCTATTGATTTGCATTAGGAGCGACCTGTTCGTCTCTGCGCCGGCATCTATGCTCTGTCTTGGGTGTTGGGCTTCTGCTTTCTGGCGCTGTGATTTGAATGGCGGACTCGACGCGAAGCTGACTTTTGGGCGGAATCTATGGGCCGGTTGGGCAAGCAATGAGGATTTGCGGCCAGAAACTGTAGCTGTGATTGTGCTCTGTCTTTTTCGCTTTGGCACTGCGTGTGCAGGTCTCTCTTCGTTCTCATCGTGAATTGCAAACGATGTTCCTGTCTTCGTCCTCCGCCTGGGCTTGACTCCAATTAAGGTATTGTTTTTGATCGCAGTGGTGAAGTCGAGGCCGGCAGTGTCGTCGCCACATTCCAAGCTTGCTTCCCACGAGCTATCAAATGTATGGGTTGTATCACTGTTTCTCGAATTCCTGGACTTTACCGGGCAAGGAGTTCCAACTTCCTGCGATAGACCAGACATGATGGTTATTGTTCTAAAAGTTATCCCATCAGATAGCCTCAAAGAATGCAATCAATATCTGATCTAAGGAAGCTTATCAGTCCTAGTTCGCTTGACACTTCTCAGGGATCGTGATTAATCGAGGCGGCTTGTGAAGTGGAACAAGGAGGCGTCGAACTTGGTGGGAAAGATAATAACAAGAAAATCTAATAGACACGATAAGAGACGCTCGATAATTCAAGACTTCGAGAACAAATTGCTAGTCATAAGGAATAGAACTAAAGATACATGGTGAAGATGTGGTTTCATGGAACGAAATCATGTATGGAAACGCGAGTCCCAGACTGTTGTCGGGAAGCGGTTGCCCAGGTAACATACTTCCATGCACCTGAGTTCTCAGGCAGTAAGGCCAACTTTCACTCTGTTTTCTTTGGTTAGACGCCAGTTGTAGATATTCAAATAGTTCAGCGTATAGATAGAATCTCATCAATTTCCGCGCATAAATGCTTGTCATGATGAACCTGCTCCACTCTCAACCATTCTCCCATGACTATGGATGGATCAGCGAATATGAGAGAGATCTTGACTGCGCAAAAATGACCGATCTCGAGCGCAGGATACTCTTAGGCTTCCTAGGAGGGTGTGGTCAAACCTTGTCAGCGATGTCGCCAGCGTCCCCGCGTGTCAATACGCTTGCAACGACCGGGTTACTGCTCTCCTAGGATCAGCGTCTTGAGACGGTTGGCTTTTGCAAATAATTGTGAAACGGCGCCTAGCAGATTGTGACCTTCAATGGCACAAGCTCTCGATTGCTTGACTTCCGATCTGGTGGCACCACAAAGCCTACTAATTTACCTGCCGGGCTCGAGAACTATGGAAGGCGACTCTGCTGAAGATACACTGTACAGCCGTTCCTCGAGCGTCTGATTTGAACAGCAGCAAATCATCCTTCCAAAAGATCATGATGGGAAGGGTCTAATATGATTGTGAAACCGCGGGCCCGGTCTTGTAAGGACTAAGACAGACTCTCTGCTGGTAATTCAACAAGGAATTCCGCCGTAGTCCGAGGTTGTCACTTCAAGGAGATTTGGAGCCGGGATAAAAGTGACAGACGGGTGGAACCTCGGTCTGGCGTCACTTGAGCCTTGTCATATGAGTGCAATGATCAGATGGGCTTCTGTAATGTCGGATTTGAAGATCCTCCTCCTCCAACAACGTTAATGGATCTCCCCAATAGATATCTGTTCGCCTCATCATATGTTTACCTCAGTTACGGAGTATTGTCCCTGACTATCTCTGGTGGGTCAGCACTTATGCTACGGAGTACTAACAAATTAAAGCCAAACGGCCTCGTGGTATGACAACTCTGATTCGACGAAACCCAAAGCCTCTCTCCGTCTTCAGAGGCCCAGGCACATGAACCCAGCTTGATCTTCAACGTGGCCCTGTCTTCTTGCTCTCTTGCTCTCCTGTACGGTCTGTACCTTGCATATCGACCAGGGCAGTCATTTCCAGAATTACTGGAGAGGTACCGTCTACTTTTTCGCTCGATTTTATAAACATTCCATGTGATCTCCTCCGCAGTGATTGTCTCCGTAAAAGTCGCGTGCTTCCTTTCACTCCTCCACTCGCCGCCAACGGAAAACGCTATTATTGACGTCCTTCCCCTCAAGCACACCTCGCTGATCGCTGCGGAGATGGCCGAATAATTTCCGTCGCTGTTCTTTCACCTGTCTCTACTCTCTACTCTCATTTAGCCTTTGTTGAGTTGATATTACCTCCAAATCCGCCGCTCCTTTTACCACCATCTTACTATCCGCTTCGTCCCGCCACGAACCCCTCTCCCTCACCCACATACGTCCCGGAATGATTCCAGGTCATGGAAGCCCTGGTTTATGAGAACTCGCCGTTGGCGGAATATCTGAGAGGTATGTCGCCTCGGAGAGTTATGCATAGGTTCGGATTAGTAAATGATGATATCGTTGGCCATTCAGGGGAAGGTGAACACGATCCAGACTGGCCTGTCCAGGAAACGAAGAACGAAGATGATCCCTTCGACTCAACATCATCGGACTTTGCTCCGCGGGGCGCTTCAAAGTTTCAAGAGCGCATCCGAAACAAGCTACCCAAACCCCTGGACATGAAATCCTCGCGCCAGAGGGCAGTCTTGGGTAAACTCTACGATGCCTGTGCAGTATGAATTCCGACCATGTTGCGCGATCAGCTGCGGCGGGAACTCTGGCTGACAACGCTCCTTTTGAGTAGACCGCCCTGAACTCGCGCGTCGGACGGAGCGACAATGAAAGATTTCTGGAGCAGTTTGGATACGTTATCGTCGCATCGCAGTTGTTGAATGAGCACAGTGCACCCTCGTATACGTCAGCCGCAGACGTACTATCCAACTCAAACCCCGTCGACCTTCCATCGCTTTCCACAACTTTTGGCGTGCAGGGTGCTGTTGTCACAGCATCAACCTCCTTCTCAATCGCCTGGCTGTTACACTGGAGTCGATCCCGAACAGGGTCCGGATTCAATCCTCGGAAAGTCGGCGTACTTCTGGTCCTTGTCCCAGTCATTGGGGTTCTGTTCTACGCTTTTGCCAGACGACAGTGGCTCAAGTACTTGCGGCATCAGGCCGTTGACGCGGCTGTGGTATTTATAAGCAACGCGCAGTCATTCGATTCCGCTGCTTCAGCATCGGTCGTTTTCATACAGGAGGTCGAGCTGGTCTCACGGGGTTATCGCATGTAAGTTGCACTCGGTCTTGTATGATAAAGCGCTATGAAGGCCGGAACTGCTAACCCAGTACCAGAAGCACACCCTTGCCTCCTGTAAGCCGACTTGAGGATCAAGCGCAGACACGAAGATGTCTGAGACTGCGTCGGACCGTGTCCGAGTGCTTTTACTCAATGTTGCACCGTTACCTACAGGCGCAGCACATATTGCAACCACTTACAGACAATGACAATCTCGCCAAGTACCACGACATTTACGATGTCTCACTAGAAGAGCTTACCGAAGCCGAGACTGCCTTGGCTGAACGGGAAACAGAAGATCAATACTCATTGCGCGCGCTTCGCACGCTTTTTGGAAGGCTATACAACGTGAGAAAGAGCATCCTTTGTTGTCTCCTAGCTCTGGGTGCCGACGGTGGCGGATCCGACATTGCAAGATGGAGTGCGGCTGTTGAGCAGATGCGAGATCTTGCTCAAGTCACAGGAGCGAATACCCGCAAGATGGCCAGCATTCTCAATGAAGATGACCGTGAGTTTACCTCAATTAGAGTATTGACCAATCTGTGACTGACTCTGTTCTCAAGGCGACGTGATTCCTCCTTCGCCTCTGCCCACGGCCTCTCCTAACAGGGAGAATCTCCGTGCTCAATATCGAAAGCTCAATACCCTTACTCAAGGCATCCGCGCCCTTCACGCGAAAATGCATCTGATCAGAGAGATGTCCACTGCCACATCAGAGCCTACTGACACTGAGGAACTCGAAGCAACTCTTCTTGCGCAATACGAATCAATCGGAACAGACATCAGAGGCCTTCTTCAAGAATGGGAGGCGGGCAGATCTTCTCTGATGAGCAGCATTGACAAGCGATCCTCGATAGATCATATGTCGCGCCCGCCGAGCGGGTTGAAACTGCCATTGTCCCCGACACCGAGCCTTGGCGGTGCCACGGCGGTAGAGGGAAGCCCAGCAGATGCGCTCCGGGCTTTGAATGGCGATATCAGGCCAGACTCGAGCATCATACAGAGTATCGACGATGATGAGGAGATATTCGAGTCCATAGTTCTCCCGTCCCGCAATAAGAGGGTGTCTCTGACTAGGGAAGAGCGCATTGCCCGTGTCAAAGAAGACCGGGCGAAACAGGCTGCTGCACGCGAACGAGCGGACGCGAATACCAGCATGCTGAAAGAGCTCGAAATGGTCATCAAACAAAGACCTCGAACGACAGCTTCAAAGAGGGTCACGAGTATCTGATTCCCACACCTGTCATTTAATCATTCTTGCCCCTTCCCTCTTTCGTTACTTGCCTCCCTTCTAAATATTTCCCTCCGCAAACGAGTATATAGTATCCTCCAGCATTCATGTTTTTACACTGACTCTGAGCGAGCAATTGACCAACAAACTCTGCAGGCTGATACCCATTGCAAATAGAGCGGATTGGCGTCACTGGTGTTTTGTGCTCTCCTTCTTTCTTACGTTCCTTCACTACGAAATGCTTTTCTGTCCAGTGTACAGCATACTTAACTCCTTGTCTTTGGGTTGGTCTTGCGCTCTTTGAACGCTTCTATCTTCTCGGCTTTGACTTTGGCAATTGCGTCTTCGAGATTGTCACCGCTGAGCGATTTCCTATGTATAAGAACGATTGAGTTGTAAATAGCTACAAATTGAGATTAATCTTGAAATATGAGAAAGATAACGAATTCTGTTCCCGATACTCAAGACAAGGCAACGATGCTGCTGCCTTAGGTTGGGATGAGTCTAACCAAAATTGTTCATATCAGCCTAAGGCCAACCACGAATAATGACGCGCGACTCGTGAACGCGTCTGATTCCCCACTAAACCCTCGAACGCGAATTTACAGCACTTTAGAACCTCACTCTCGCTCTCCAGCCTCTGACCAGAGCCATCCTAGCTTCACACCTACATTCACCTGCAAGTCCTCCTATCTTTCGAGATTTCTCGCATTACAACAACTAACGAGCGACAATTTGTCTTCAGAATCATTGTCATCGACTCCGCGCTTCATTTCCACATTATCACCTTTCATCTATACCCTTTGATTTAGACGTCAGACACACATATTCAAGAGTAAGCAGTTCTTGTCCAATTCTCTCAATGAATGTCCTCTGACCGGCCTCTCAGTGTTGGAAGCACGACTAGAACAAGCAAGCCTTCTCAAGCGCGTACGTGACCCCTCAATTGCAGGTTTGCCTCTCGGCTTCATGACTGACGTGATTTACTCTCTATCAGGTCGTCGACGCCATCAAAGATCTCGTACAGGACTGCAACTTTGACTGCAATGACTCTGGAATCGCCCTCCAGGCCATGGACAACTCTCACGTTGCTCTAGTTTCCATGCTTCTCAAGGCCGAAGGTTTCTCGCCCTACCGCTGCGACCGCAACATTGCCCTTGGTATCAACCTGGTCTCCTTGACCAAGGTCCTGCGTGCCGCTCAGAACGAAGATATCCTCACACTCAAGGCGGACGACTCGCCTGATGCCGTGAACCTCATGTTTGAGAGCGCCGAGACCGACCGAATAAGCGAGTATGATATCAAGCTGATGGATATTGACCAAGAGCACCTGGCCATCCCAGAGACGGAGTATGCCGCTACGGTGGAGATGCCGTCGGCGGAATTCCAGCGGATCTGCCGAGATTTGAATGCGCTTTCTGAGTCTGGTGAGTTCTGGGCTTCTGTCATTGGCTATTTTCTTACTGACTGTGGTAGTCGTCATTGAGGCTACAAAGGAAGGTGTCAAGTTCTCGTGCCAGGGCGACATCGGCAGTGGCTCGGTTACCATCCGTCAACACACCAGCGTCGAGAAGCCGGAGCAGAACGTTACCATTTCCCTTAGTGAGCCTGTTGCTCTCACCTTTTCCCTCAAGTACCTCGTCAACTTCTGCAAGGCCACGTCGCTGTCGAGCCAGGTTAGTCTCTGCCTATCGCAGGAGGTGCCTCTACTTGTTGAGTACGGGCTGGGAAGCGGCCACCTGAGATTCTATCTCGCTCCTAAGGTATGATCCTCTTTACCGTCGATTGAGATGTCTTGATGCTGACTTCACTTCGAATAGATCGGAGACGAGGAGTAAGAGGTTCAAGCGAATGAGGCGGGAAAGGCGAAGGGGATGTGTCTATTACATGAAGAGGGAGCATAACGGTGGCAACGAACATTTCTTTCCATATTCCTGGTATTCAAAATATCCCATGAACATTAGCCGGATAGGACGACTACGGAAATCACATTCGATAATTCATTTTGAGGGTCGGGCGACCCAGGATTCAGTTGTATTAAGGTCTGGCGAATGTCTTCACAGGTCCTCGTGATATGATCGTCATGTAGCCACAAGACGACCAAAGCACGTCTACTTTAGTTCAGTGTCTACGAAGTCATGTAGGATTTGCAGTGACCAGGTTACATTCTCATTTGGCAGTGGACCACAAAGTACACCCCAGGCCAGATGTCCATCCACGCCACCAGCACAAGCGCCAATGTACCAACAGTATCCAAATTACCCCCTCACACGACACGACATCAACCCTACTAAGCCCAAAGGCCAACCCCAACTCATTAGCAGGGGCAAAACAAGTCCTTTCCAGTCCAAGTCCATTGAACCACATGAACAGGGAGAGAATAATAAGTACAAACTGACCTTCAAAAAAGAGATGAAGCGCCACCCCAACCAGAATAATCGGAATCGAATGATACGCCCTCCAATCCAGCTTTCGCCAAAAAAAGGACGCATGCTGCGTATTGCACTAAAGTGTCATAACACACAATCTTCGCACCGACTCTCCCATGGGGAAACCCGAATCCCGTAGGATCCGGCCCCGATGTTTCTGATGCCGGTTGCAGGTGCTTCACACCAGGCCCTCACGGGCAGTACCGGCCCCCTGTGCCACGAGGCACAGAAAGGCGGGTTACTGGGTTTGGTGAAGATTCCTCCGAATTTCTCATTTGCGGGGGTCCCTGCGTGATGTGTGGAATCACGCGAGGGGACGGGGCGTGAGCCTCGTCGTGTGTAGCAAAGAAACGCAGCATTGGTTGGGGTGGCGCTTGAGGGGGAAAAGAAGAAAGGAAGAGAGAGGGAAATTTATTGTGGTGGTTTTATATGTGGGATTTGGGTGACTCACCGCCTGCCTGCTGGGTGGACATTGTTGGATTACTAATCTGCCCATGATCGAAGTGAGAGAACTACCTAGTAGGTTCGAGCAAGCGAGGGAAAGGTCGATGTGAAATGTGTAGGCTCTATTGGCTGTGTATACCTGGCTTTTCTCATGTTGATAGATACGGTCCTAATATCGCCCGAAAACAGTATGCAGCGAGGCTCTTAGTTCTCTGGTTCTCCTGATAAGGTTCAAAGTACGCGAAATCTTCAACATCATCCGATATGGTGTAACGGCTAACATCGCCGTCTTTCACACGGCAGCTCGGGGTTCGACTCCCCGTATCGGAGCTCACAATTCTTTTTTGTCTTTTTCTTGCTTAACAAGAAGCTGTATGAGCTACGGGGTTTTGAGGAATGCAGAGCGTTTCGCATTCCAAATTCTTTTTTATTTCTGATCAATGGGACGGAGGATAAATTGGGCGGCGAAGGTCTGGTGGTTTTAACGGAAGCTGTCTCAGGTCTGATGCTACACCCATTTGGCGCTACTTGTCGACGAGACCACAAGATTGCAGAGCTAGAGAGCACCTTGTGTGCTTAGCAAGACATAAAAACCGACTGAAATGCAAGACCACCAGCTAAAAAGCATAAAATAATGTACATATGTTCTCATTCATTTTCTCTAAGCTCTCCGTCAAACGCTATGAGGTCATTGTGGATTTCAACGGCAATATCATAGTGGCATTAACCTATGCTGCAGATAGGTCTGAATGCAAGCACTCTCAACTGGCTTGTGCGACGAGGCAGCTCGCTCTCGAATCTTCGATATGCACCGGTACAGGTAAAGACAAGTGACACCAAGGGGTATATGATTGAAGGTAAAACATCGGAGGGACTGAGTATACGGTCACGCCTATCATCCTCGCTTCCAAATACTTAATGTTCTTAACGTCTGAGAGGGCATATTAACCACCGTCTCATCCGGCGAGTCCATTCATGTACGGATTTGACCAAAGAAGCCATGATCGCGAGGACTAGACGAAATGACGCATTTCAGCAGCTCACGAGGAGAACTTGCGGGTGATCTTGGCGATGACTGCAATAGCAACAGATATTAGAGAATAGGCTGAGCTTCCGGAACGCACACCACACATACCGTGAAGACCGACAACGGAGAAAATGAAACCCAAACTGAGCACCAGAACGACAACAGGGTCGACCCTCAGACCGGGGCTCTCGTCGGTGTAGAGCTTGAGCATAGTGCCGGAGGAACCACCCGCACCAGCGGCACGGGTAGAGCTGGGCCTAGCATTGCGGAGGGATTCCTTGTGGTCTGCGGCCGCGCGGCGACGCAAAGCAGCTCTGGGACCACCGGGAGGAGTAGGAGAAGAAGGACGGTTCACGGAGCCAGTGGTGGAAGCCCCGGCACCGGCGCCAGAAGACTTGGTGTCAGGGCCGGACTCAGCACCGGAGGTCAAGGGAGAAGCAGCACGAGCAGAGGCCTAAAACAGATGCACAACTATGGTCAACCTTCAATTCACTGCAGAGGGCCGGAATAAATGAGCGATCGGAGCTTCTGTCCGCAGGGCACATAACACTCTTCTTAAGGAAAGACGATCAAAGAGATACTCACCATCTTGAGCAATTGACCGGGAAAAAAGGGGAGGGGAGCAAGATCAACGAAGATGATGAAGAAATTAACTGCAAATAAAACAAGGACTATAGAAGAAGTAAAAAGGTTCTGGCGACAGGTGGAAGAAGAAAATCGAATTGGGAGATGGATTAGCTGGCAAAGGGTATGTGAGGTGAGGTCGCGAGTTGCCAGAAAGAGGCCACGATCACGATTTCCAGCCAGTCGGGTATGGTAACCGTATGGTTACATGCCTTACCTTAGACTTACCCCAGCTTCATGTGACCCAATCATATTCGCCCTCCACTTTCTGACCCCCTGAACTCACAAAGCTCAGACTATTTTGGCAATCAACTTCAAAAGAACGAGAGGCTGGCTAGGTACTCGGTAGATTTCAGTAGTTACTACCTTAGTAACGGCTGGTTTGGACTGTTCAAGAAGAGCTCTCGCATACCATTCGAACGAAGCCAATCTGCAGTAGCTGTTTGATTAGCACCCATGGAGAGCCAGAGCTGAGAATCTACCAAAGCTAGCTAGAAACCCATTCTGTTTAACACTTTCAAAATATCCGACACTCATATATGATAATTATGTTGTATTTGAGTTCAAATAGTTACAGCACACGCCAGAGAAGATGCACATTCGTGATATACCAAAACTTGAAGGGGAATAGAAGAGTCATCAAATGAACGCCATGGTTCCAACAAGAAAATAGGAAGCGGAGGAAGGACGGAAGGAAAGTGACTGAATACGAGAATGAAAATCGCTCAACCATACTTCAGGAGGACGAATAGTCGCCAGGCAGCCTAATAAACGCAGGTAAGGTATCATATCGAAGAATCCGAAAAGCATGCCCCATTGTCAGTACCCAACATCCCGCAAGCGAGGTATAGATCGAGTACCACCGCGTACTCGCGGTTTCCGTTTATATACGGAACGAAGAAGCGAAAAGTCGCGTATTTGGATTTCCTTTTCGTTTCAATCCTCCGTTTCTCTTTCAATTTAATTGAATTCGTTCATGAGGAGCAAGATCGCAACGCTCAATCAATCATCATTCGATTGGGTATCGCGCCGGCAACATTCGAAGATAGCTCCGTGGTCTTCTCCGCCTCCTTGCTGGATTTTGCCTTGTTGATATGGGGTCTCAGTCCCTTGTGAAAATTGTGCATGCACATGCAAGCGTTGAGTATAGTCATGATGATGAGAACAAGGGTAATGACAGCAAAGAACGTGAGTGACCGCCGGGCCGGGAGGTAGTCCGTGTAAGTCTCTGGTTGGTACATGCGCACAAGCTTGAATAGGAAATAGGCCATAGCTGCAAAGTAGAGAAGCTAGAATTATGGTCAGAAACAGCAATAGAGGTTGCGGAAGCAGGAAACATACGATGGTGATGATCATTCCGAAGGAGCTCTCACGTCGAACAAATATCGCCGCGCAAACCAGAATCAAGATCGTCACAGGTATAGCAGCTAGGGTCAGAGAGAATTCGATGTCGGCTTTATCGGTGACGATAACGACGAACTGTACCGTGAACCCGAGGAAGAAGAAAAAATCAAATTTGAGAAGTGTGAGATAGATCTGGCCATTGGTAAATCGTCATGTTTGTTGATATTCATCCTGCGAGTAGGAGTCACAAACCTGGTATGTGAGATACCGACGCTTCATGCGCAAGTCTGCACTGATATGCTTGTAGATCGACCATGCAAATTCATCATAAAGTTTCCATGCAACCAACATCATTAGAATCGTACCCATCGCCACAACGATTGGAATGATGATTAGAAAAGGCTCGGTTTCCCCCCATATGTTCACATTGATAGCGCTATTCACTGTCAGAACGGAGACAGCCTCCTTCACCTGCTGAACCTGCACTGCCCCGTAGATCAAGAGTCCAATGTTGCAAAGACATAAACCAATGACCTGAATCGTGTTTTTCATCCTCAAGGCATCGTATACAAGCACCAGCTCATATAGGAATCCGAAGCTGTAGAGCGCTAGGAAAATGGGAATCGTTTTTGATGCGGTGACAGCCTCGGCTTTCTTTCCAAGCTGACTCTGGTAGTTGGCGAAAATGTAGCTGAACCACCATGCGTTAGCATTAACGACGTAACGGAGTTTTATAGACATTCAAGCCCACATACCATTCTAGCGCGAGAGTTATGACAGTCTGGATGAAAGTGACGATGACAAAGGACCACGTCCACATCGAATTTGGAATATACATTTTGCGCTTGGGGGGTTTTGGCGTTACATTCGTGTAGCCCTCTCGTGAACGGAAGCCTCCAGGACCTCGTCTAAACGAGGGATCAAACGACCCCCCGAAAAGAGAGGCTCGCGAATTGTGTGAATAAATTTTGACGAAGTGCTCCGTGACGGAGCTCGAGTCCGCCGGAGTTTCGGTCGCAAGATACAATATGACGGTTCAACCACCTAGCGGCGGCGTGGATGCTGCCTGAGACTGTCGATGGTACGGGATAACGAGGGTCAAGGAAGGGATAGAAAGACGTTGTGGTGGCCTTTGCTGGTTTGCTGACCTGACTGTTCGAGAAGACGTTGGCAGAATCAGGAGGTCACGTCCGGAGTTTTGGTCATGGAAAGTACCGAGGGTTCCCTATGCAGACAGGTGAGCCCCAGCAAGCCTTCGGTAGAGCGTCGATCTGCAGGACGGGGAGGGAGAGAGGTCGACAGAGCGAACGAAAGGACTGGACTTTGAAGAATACGAAGAAGGGCCTTGTTTTGTCTCCCCAGAAGAAGAGTGTTGTTGCCAAGCCGCGTGAAACGTCGTCTATCAGGCGGGGACTGGAACAGTCGCTCCGATCATCAAGAATAATAATCACTTCGCCGGTGTAAGGCTGAGCACATTTAGGGAGTCACGAGTGTGCGGCTGGTCTCTAGCCACAAAATCGCGCAACCGAGAAGGGTGTGGAATGGATGGAATATTGGACGTATAACAGGAACGACAGAAAGGATGAACGAAAGACAATGTCAATTGGCTAGTCGAAGAGCAAGACCTATGAAGCAGGTAGTAGAAATTAATAAACGATGAAAGTTGTTCAAAGACAATGGAATCTGATGAAAAGAGAAAGGTGTTTGGCCTGAACAATAACAGTACAGTACCTAGTAGTAAGGTACATAGCCGTACCCAGTGGTAGGTGTCTTCCGGCAACTAGGTACGTACCTCACTTTGTGGGTGGTCCTTGTGGATTTGTGCGCGGAGGAATGCTGAAAAAATGATTTTTATTTTACAATGATTTTTGAGTTGGTTTGAAATGGAGTGAGCAATGATTAATGCGATCTGGTTGGAGATTTCTCCGCTCGGTATCCAGGGTTCAGCAGATAGTTCACAAGTCCAGACATTGGCACCTCCCATATTTGAGCAAGGAGCCATGGTTGAGTATATTTACATTGTATCAGCCATCTAGATGCTTCAAGCATGCTATAGTCCTTCATCTACATCCATGGATAGTCAGAATTGTCAAAGTACCAACAGCAAAATCAAGGCAAAGTCTGCACATGCACACTCCGAAGTAGACGCACAGCTGTCCCATCTCCCTAGGTTTCCATTGCTGCTATGAGTCTACGATTGTGATGCTTTATTTATCCTTCAAATTGATGTTGAGTCGTTGACAATAATATGAGCGCTCTTAGCCTTTCACCACTAGTGACGGCCAGGAGGCCTGTAAGTAGCTAGGGACCGAATTTTCCATCGCAGCATCAAATGATAAGTCCTCTGTGCCTGGAGAAATGGAGAACAATCCACTTGGTGTACCAAAACTGGCAAAACAATTAGACAAAACTGCTTACAATAGAAAACTAGTGGATTCTGGTGGGGCCGACGCATCCAATTTCTGCCTGTCGTAGAACAACAGTGACAGCTCCATTATTATCTAGCCTCTGGGTACGACGGGCTTGGAACTCTCGGCGAGATTTTGAACAATGGCTTTAACCGGCTTACAAGTTACAACTATGCGCATCCGCGGTTCAAAAGACGTTTCTACGTACAATTGTAGTGAGTCGAGGTTGTCATGCCATGTGCTGAGCAGATTGGTTTTGCATGAATGACTCCAAAATCTGCCTTAGATACTACTCCGTACTACACAGCACTATTTCATCGGCAGGCTGAATCATCGCCCCGTCGTCCATATGTCCGTTGAGAAATTGAGAGAGGATGATCACTTCCAATTCCGAGGAGAAAAAGGGAAAACCGTATGCCGAATTTACTATTAATATTCCCACACAGCAGATGCGAGACTGCAGTCTCGCCCATAGCGATCTTCATCTCCCAAGCTTCGCGATTCGCAAATTGATGCCACTACAATCGACCCAAGGTCTAGACCGGCTTGAAGATCGAATACACTTGAATTTGTTTTCATCTGTTCTGCATGGCGTCATTGAAGTAGATATGCCTTTTCAGTCCTCACCCTGCGTCGGTGCGTCCTGTGTCCTACCGATGGCCCCGATGGTGGCAGTTCAGTCAGCCCATTATATTAATTAAACATCCTGACACAGGGGGCCCGAGAAGGCCTGCAAAAGTCTTCGTCGTGGTCATGTGAATCCAAAACTTTTCTTCCTTCAGGACAATAGTAGATGATCCTTGATCTTCGTGCGTAGACAATCAAGTGCAGCGACAATCTGCAACTGAGCTGCTCTCCCGATCCACAGCTGAACACTCAGAGCCCTGGGAGAGGGGCTAGAGGCCCAGTTGACACTTGATAATAAATAATATTATTAAGGTTGACTGAGCCACTCAGTCAGCAGCCACAGGTTGACAGCAGCTATCTACACCCGGCCATCCCCAGTGCAGCTCACCCACATATGAATGTTTGGGATTGAGGTGGCTATGGCTGTGGCTGTCACTCAGCCTTCCACCACTTTGTATTTCTGGTCACAGTAACTTAACTGATGGCAGAGCCACTTTACGAGTCAGACCAAAAGACAGCCCCGAGGTGGGAATTAAGCAGGGTTACAATTATATTATTGTCCAGAGCCTGACAGTGTTCTTGGAGGCTATCAGTAGTAACTAATAAGTAGTCCATGAGGAGAAGCGAGAACAAAAAAGAAAGACAAAAAAGATTTGAGGCATACAATTAGCTCCGATACGGGGAATCGAACCCCGAGCTGCCGTGTGAAAGACGGCGATGTTAGCCGTTACACCATATCGGACTAGCTGATATAGTTAAATCTTCCTTTGTTTGATCAGTCAATAAAGCAGTCTAGGCTCAAAAAGGGCGATACTGTAAGGAGTGGCTCGATCTACGGAGTACTTGAGCATTATTACTCTATTCTGCGCTCTATATCTGACCATGGTACATCGTCTGAGTCTCGGGTTTTCTCACTGCTGTAGAAGATTTCGGAGGAACGAACGTAGTTCCTCCAGTCAATTGGCATCGGCCAGCTCCGCTGCGTCAAGAGTCACTGGAAACCTACTCAAGCCCATCGAAGTTGTGCTGATCATTGCGCGCTCTACCACGCCAGGTAGTCGCGGGTCTTGAATAATGTTATTGACAGCTCTGGTCAAAATGATGTTGCTAACCGTTTACATAACTACTCAGTCAACCACACTCCACTATCATGATATCTAAGGAGGCCGGGGCCGGAAGGCCGCCTTATCAAAAACACTGCTTCCTCAACCAATCGCCATTCGCTTGGATCTAAGTTGCACTGATAAGGACGAGCTACGAAAACAACGTCCGCCAATGATGACGTTCAAAACTGGAGCTGTTAGAGATAACCTACATCCTACCGTAATTGCACAGACGACTAATTCGAAAACAGGGACTGAAGCAAGATGGAGCACCGGCAACCCCATGTGGCGCCGTGTGCCCGTGGCCCTGTGGCCCTACATCAGGATGAGACTGATAGCACGTCGCTGTCCAGGGTCCTGAGGCATGCTGATTACGAAAATATGCTCTTATCGTGGAGTCGCGAGCGGCTCGTATTTCCTATCTGACTTAAAGTTGATCAGCATGATGCCTGCGAATTCGGAGAATTATCTGCATCTCCCCAGATGCGCAGTCTGCAGGAAGGGTATATGAACCGAAGGTGCCTCCTGTTCTGGGGTTCTCATCCAGGCACACAGCAGACTCCACAGATCTACTGGTTATTAGCAGCCTGGTAATCCACGTGGAATCTCGGTACAAGCTCCGCCATCTTATACAACTCTAGTACTACTCTGTTACACTGAACCGAGTGTGAAAGACAGGCTGTCCAACATGCCCTCAGAGGAGGTCAAGTTCGTTGCTCCCCTTTCGCAAGGGTTTGGCTATGGCATCATCATTGGCTTGGGTTTCGCTTTTGCGTTGGTTATGATCTTCATTACCTGGGCTTTGAGGAGGTAAGAGTTTCCTATGTCCATTGTTATCGTAGTATATGCGGTACCCGATGCAATGCCTCTATCTTGCGCACTTATGCTAATAATGGATCGACTTACAGATATCAGCATGAAGTCCAGACATCTGAAATGTTCTCGACCGCCGGACGGTCTGTAAAGTCGGGTTTGGTCGCCGCAGCTGTTGTCAGCAGTTGGACTTGGGCAGCTACCCTTCTACAATCTTCTGCTGTGGCTTACCAGTACGGTGTCTCGGGGCCCTTCTTCTATGCTTCAGGTTAGTCCTAAGGGCAAACTAGGACTTTGGGTGATGCAACAGCATTATTAATATTTACCGGGAATAGGTGCCACCGTTCAGATTATATTGTTTGCGACGCTCGCTATCGAGCTCAAAAGACGGGCTCCCAACGCCCATACCTTCCTGGAAGCTCTCCGCGCGCGATATGGAACTGCAGTGCATCTAGTGTTCATTGTATTCTGCCTCATGACCAATATCCTCGTCACTGCCATGTTACTCACTGGTGGTTCCGCCGTTATGACTTCGTTGACTGGGGTTCCCACAGCTGCAGCCTGTTTCCTACTCCCCATAGGTGTTGTGCTCTACACGATTTTCGGCGGTATCAAAGCAACATTTATTACCGACTACATGCACACTGTGGTCATTATCGTCATTATTTTCATCTTCGCGTTCTCCGCCTATGTAACGAACTCGGAGCTAGGATCCCCCAGCAAAGTGTATGATGCACTGGTTGCAGCCTCTGAGCTTCATCCAGTGGAAGGCAACGCTCAGGGGAGTTACCTTACAATGAGATCCAAGGAAGGAGGTATTTTCTGGGTGATCAACATTGTCGGTATGTACCCCTAGACCGCCTTGTATGACGACATAAACTCTGACAGATGTTTTGCAGGTAACTTTGGGTTCGTAACATGCATAATTCGGGCTTCATGCCAAATTGCTGACGACTGTAAATAGCACTGTGTTCCTTGACAATGGATACTACAATAAAGGTGCGTCTATTCTATTTTCGAAAGAACCACTGTGTCATGAGGATACTAATTGCTTGCAGCCATTGCGGCAAGTCCTGTTCACGCTTTCCCCGGGTATGTTATTGGAGGTCTGTGCTGGTTTGCTATACCCTGGCTGTGCGCGACCACCATGGGAATCTCTGCGCTTGTCCTCGAGGGGGCCCAGCGAATTAGCTCCGACGATGTCACCGCTGGCCTCGTACTGCCATTCGCTGCTGTCAGGCTTCTGGGCTACAGCGGAGCTGTATGCACGACCCTTATGGTATTTATGGCAGTTACTTCGGCATTCTCAGCTCAGTTGATTGCCGTCTCCTCTATCGTCACTTACGATGTCTATCAAGCGTACATCAACCCTGCCGCCAAGGGCAAGAAATTGGTATGGGTTTCACACATGTCTTGTATTGCCTTCGCTCTCATCATGGCTGGATTTGCAACGGGGCTCTACTACGCCGGAATCGGGATGGGCTATCTGTACTTGCTCATGGGTGTCATCATCTCCTCTGCGGTGTTTCCCGGAGCCATGACTCTTGTCTGGAAGCAGCAGAATTGGATTGCTGCTGCCTGCTCACCAGTTCTTGGGCTCGCAGTGTCACTTATTGCCTGGCTCGTGACAGCCAAGAAGGAATATGGTGTACTCACCGTCGCAAGTACCGGGGCGAAGTAAGTCTTAGACCGCCCCCTGGCAGTTTAATATTCTTGCTAATTGAAAATTATAGCTACCCCATGCTTGCCGGTAACGTCGCGGCTCTGCTCAGCCCTATCATCTTCTCACCGGTTCTGACATACGTTTTTGGCACTCAAAACTATGACTACGAGTCGATGCGCTCTATTCGCAAAGTCGACGATACAGATGTTGCAGCGGCCGCGCACGTCGACATCGAACTAATTCCTGGCGAGGTTGATGTACGCGACGCGCAAGCGGAGGAGGAGGAACAGCGCAAACTCAACAAGGCAGCTCTCTACTCTCGTACGCTGACCATCGGCATGGTGATCTGCTTTCTGCTGTTGTGGCCAATCCCTATGTACGGCTCTTCATACGTATTCAGCAAACGATTCTTCACCGGCTGGGTGGTAGTTGGGCTGATCTGGCTCTTCTGCACTACATTTGGTGTCGTCATCTTCCCTCTCTGGGAGGGTCGTCAAAGTATCATCCGGGTCGTCAGACTCATGGTCCTCGATCTCACAGGGAAGAGGCCTGCCCTTGTTGGTCAAAAGTCTCGAGAGCAGGAAGGTACTCCTTCTGGTATCGCAACACCGACAGAGAAGATGGAACCAAAGACAAGCGCCTGAAGCTCCCTTTGTGGATGAAGTGATGTCTGATTATTGCATTTGTGCTGGGATCCATAAGATCTCTTTGTCATGCTCGACTTATACCCATTTTGTTACCTTAAGCAGATAATACTAATTTCATTAATCACCGTACCGTTGGCATATCATGCTCGCAACACTTGCATGCTATTAGACTGTGGTATATTACTGGACGCAACAAGCTAAACTCCATCCGCGAAGATTATAGATATCACAAAAACGACAACAGATCACTGCCCCTCAGCTCATCATTTATAGCTGTAATTCTGCGGCGGTGGTGACTGGGGTTGTCCCTGCCCTGGTCCCTGGGGTGGGTGGCCCTGCGGCAGATAACCGCCGCCAGCGGCGCCAGCAGCATAGTATGCCTGTGGCGGAGGTGCAGGGCCTGCCGGTATGCCTTGCGGAGGTCTTGTATCGGGCGTGATATCAGGTCGATCGCTGTAGATAGTTAGAGAGAGACACGGGAGATTTCAACGCCAATATTGACGGAAATGTGGTAGCCTTACCGCAGGTCTTGAGTATATCGGCACGTATAGCATGTTACTTCCTATCAAATCTTAGAATCCCGTGGACGTACATCCTGAGAGGAAAACTCACCTTGTACTTGTGCGTCGCGAGAGGGATACAGGGCTAGAATCGTGGATATTAGTTTGGGCTTTAGCGTTGCGTCTGTAGGCTTGCAGGGACATACAACGAAGCAAACGGTAAACCACGGCCTGGTATATAATTCATTAGCAATACTTTCCCGGTGACATTCTGGTTTCATGACATACCACCGAGTTATACAGTGTCCGTTCCAGTGTTGGCCTACACAAGTCGGAATCAGTACATCCCCGTTTCCCGGTTCAGGTACATCTCATGTGACTTCTTTCAGGCACTCACAGTTGTAGCAGTATGCTCTGACATTCTCGTAACCTTGGAGCATAGAGGTAAATTCTGTGATTCGGCGTTAGCAGTGTCAGCGAAGGTAGTACGCATATATGCGAGTTTGCGGACAAGCACTGCTATGTAGCTTGGATGCCCAGCAATATATTGTGGAGGACATAGTTGTCATTGTTGTTGGGGAAGACCTTACCATGTGTTCCGAATGTGATGCAAATCGCCATGGTGAAGTCTCCAAGTTACAAAAGCCTCAGACTTAGTGTCAATTGAGTATTTCAAATTATAGCATAAGACAATGCTGGAATAAAAGATGTTTCAAACTGGGACTCTATTAAATAGAAGTGGTTACTCCAGGCCAAGGCAGCGGTATCAGGTGACGTGTGGCGCTGTGGCTTAGCACTTGGCATCTGGTTTCAGATGAGAGAAACAGACGGAACATGTATTGGTCCCAAAGAATCATTCTACATTCCTGCCATCAGACGTAGGCACAATACTAATAATTGGCCAAGTCAAATGTGAGGCAGGATCATACCAAGGTCCTATTGTCATGTACGGTTGTATGGCCGATTTCTTCTGGGATTCGTAGTAAACATGATAGACAAGCCACTAGGCGATGCTTCCCGACAAAATTGTACTTCTATTCTCAAAAAATATCACAAGAAAACAAGCGGTTTAAAATCGCTCAAGGTAAGCAGGCGAAGTCATTCATGCAGCGTGCCGCCGAGGACGGTATAATCAAGACACATTGGACTTGTCCAGCAGCAACCGAGGTCTGTTATGTCCAGCAGCAGCGCACCCCCTTCCGTCTGTGACTGTTCTCGAAGGGCCAACTCCGGGGTTACCACTTTTCACCCAAAGGGCATCGTAAAATCGACTCTCCATCCGAAAAGTAGGAAGTGAACGTAAATGTATGATTCTATTGTGTCTTGAAGAGGAGGATCGCGCAGTGTCCGAGGTAGAAGTAGATGAAGTGCTTCGTCTCTACAATGACATTAGTTGCTATTCGGAGCGGATGAGATCCCAATGCATACCATGTGTAACGAAGCTGCCAAAGTTTCGTCCTACAACGCAATGCCATGTTGCTCCCTTGCGCGAATCAAACTGCCAAATTGTGAGTCATCCAATCGACCATGACATCTCGGACGGATAAAACGGACTTCTCTCTTGATGTATTGGGCAATGTCCTGGTCTTGGTAAGTATCCTGAAGTCAACGAACAACCCCAAGTCGTATTGCGCACCTTCTCAATGTGATACTTCTCCATCGCCTCAGTGGCTAGAAAGATCAGCTGCCGAACTCTCACTGGAAGCTAAGAGAGATCATACCAACTTCAACGGCCTCTTGCTGCATCTCCTCCGTCTATTGAACAACATGAGTACCTGCTCCGCGATCAAAATAACTGGACTCCCTTACCATGTCGACGGACTTGATTTGAGCTGGGGAAGACTTTCAGCTGCGCTCATACATGAATTGACTGCAACGCGACACTTACGCTCCAGCTTCTCCTTCTTTTCGGTGGCCATGCTTCTAGTAGAGACAGGGTGATTAGGAGGTGCAGATAGAGATAGTAGATGTAGATTGAGAAAAGATTATCTTAAGGTCCGAAAAGATGAAATATGAATTGAGGATAATATTTCAGAATATAAACATCGTCATCATTAGATGTCCAAACATTCATGCGACAACCTCCGTGTTGATGTGGTGCACGGGCCATGCCCACAACTTCCTCACCGCCTGGGCAGTATAAGGGACCATCAACCAAAATTTTTTTTTGGGCTCCCTCTTGATCATCTGCGGATAACTCTACACCCACAAGACACAATCATGGAGAACACAAGAGTGTTCGTGTCTGGCCTTCCGCCAACATTTACAAATGATCAACTGAGGAAGCATTTTTCAAGCCGCTTTCAGGTCACAGACGCTCATGTACTTCCCAAGCGCAGGATTGGCTTCGTCGGCTTCAAAAGCCCCGAGGCAGCCCAACAAGCGGCTTCTTACTTCAATAAAACATATGTCAAGATGTCCAAGATCTCAGTAGAGATTGCTAAGCCGGTATGTCATTTCTGCCTTGTGAACATTCCCGATTTTGGTTTGATGTCCTGCTGTCTTTTTCGTCTTCGCCCGCTGACTTCCTGCAAAGTTGGTCTTGAGACTGACCAGAATATTGTAGATCGACTCTGAGCCTGTCAAAAAGGCAGAGAAACACAAGGAACAACCGGCCTCAGATGACTCTGCCGCAGGAAACACACTCAAACGTAAACGGGACGGGGATAATACCCAGAAGGATTCCCAATTGCAAGAGTATCTTTCTGTAATAGAGCGTCCTTCGAAGACTAAGACGTGGGCCAATGGTGAAGACTTTCTCAACACAGTTCAAAATCAACCACCTACAAGTGAACAGCAAGAAGATCAGCGCGATGATACTACTGAACAAGTCGAGGAGCCTTCTCACAATCAGCGGAAGAAAGCGAGAGTGGAGGAGAAACAAAAGGTGGCCCATGGTCAAGAACCCGAACCGATGGTCTTTGACAAGTCTGAGGAAGAACATGACAGAACAAATGCAGATGAGCAGGCCGAAGTCATTTCCCACACACAAGAAGAGCCAGAGCCAGTCTCGGATGCCGATTGGCTTCGTTCGAAGACGAGTCGTCTTCTAGGTCTACTTGATGAGGACGAGCAGGCTGAGTTCGACTCCACAGTCCAGCGAAGACCGGATCCATCACCGCGGCCGGCGACTCGCTCGAACCCCGACAGCCAACAATCCAATGATGGCAAGACTGCAGTCGAGTCATCGACCGAGGCAGAAGAAGTTGACACGAATATTGAAAATATACGTCTTTCCTCGCGGTTGTTTGTTCGAAATCTACCCTACGACGCTAGTGAATCAGATCTGGAGCCTGTATTTTCCAAGTTTGGCAAAGTTGAAGAGGTTCGTATTATCATTCCCTTTTCTTACTGCCCTCCACGCCTCCTCCCGGTAGAGAGTTGCTCGAATGATGATCTTCCTGATAGGGACATCTGATGCAAAAGCACATGATGCGAACAGGTCAAGAGATTTTAGTAGATGCTTCTTGGATATCTGAAGAGCAACCTCGACTGAACACATTCTACTTCTTTGACACGCAAAAAGACATCATTAACGAACTCTCGCTAATGGTTGCAGATTCACGTTGCCTTTGACACTCGGTCTACCAGCAGCAAGGGATTCGCCTACGTTCAGTACATCGAACCTGATGCGGCCGTCCAGGCATATAAAGAGTTGGATGGAAAGCACTTTCAAGGCCGCTTAATGCACATCTTGCCAGCTGCTGCGAAGAAGACTTACAAAATCGACGAACATGAACTGTCGAAACTGCCTCTCAAGAAACAAAAGCAGATCAAGCGAAAGATGGAAGCTTCTTCGTCAACCTTCAGCTGGAATTCATTATACATGAATGTGAGTTTAAGATTCGAGTAGTCGCTATGTCTATGAGCCAGCTAACAGCATATTCGTAGACTGATGCAGTCATGTCCTCGGTGGCCGAGCGACTTGGTGTCTCCAAAGCTGATCTTTTAGATCCCACTTCGGCAGATGCCGCGGTGAAGCAAGCACATGCTGAGACGCATGTCATTCAGGAAACCAAAGCCTACTTCACAGCGAACGGTGTCAATCTCGACGCCTTCAAGCAGCGGGAGCGAGGCAACGCTGCCATCCTAGTAAAAAACTTCTCGTATGGCGTCAAGGTGGACGATTTGAGAAAGTTATTTGAGCCCTATGGTCAGATCACAAGACTACTAATGCCTCCCAGTGGTACGATAGCGATCGTTGAATTTGCTAGGCCAGACGAAGCACAGAAAGCTTTCAAAGGCCTTGCATACCGAAAAGTGGGAGACTCTATCCTCTTTCTAGAAAAAGCCCCTGCAAATCTCTTCGATGCGACAAGTGTGCCGCAGACTTCCGTCCCCGAGACTAAGGCTGTGTCCCAAGGCTTCTCAACAGCCGATACTTTCGCAGCTGACGATGCGGACGAACCTGTGGTCACATCGACCCTCTTCGTAAAGAACCTTAACTTTTCCACGACCAATGAAAAGTTCACGGAGCTGTTCAAGCCACTGGATGGCTTTGTTTCAGCCAGGATCAAAACCAAGCCTGATCCTAAACGACCTGGACAGACACTTAGTATGGGCTTTGGCTTCGTCGACTTCAGGACGAAAGCTCAGGCCCAGGCTGCTCTGGCTGCAATGAATGGCTACAAGCTCGATCAACATGAGTTGGTAGTAAGGGCATCAAACAAGGCCATGGATGCTGCCGAAGAGAGAAGACGTGAGGACACAGCAAAGAAAATTGCGGCGCGTCGGACGAAAATCATCATCAAGAACTTACCATTCCAAGCAACCAAGAAAGATGTCAGGTCGCTCTTTGGAGCCTATGGGCAGCTACGCTCCGTGCGGGTTCCTCAGAAGTTTGACCGGTCTGCTCGTGGTTTCGGTTTTGCTGACTTCGTAAGCGCTCGCGAAGCGGAAAATGCCATGGACGCGCTCAAGAATACGCATCTCCTGGGTAGAAGATTGGTATTGGAATTCGCAAACGAGGAGGCCATTGATCCAGAACAAGAGATCGAGCAGATCGAGAAGAAAGTAGGGGAGCAGCTGGACAGGGTCAAACTGCAAAAGCTCACAGGAACCGGGCGCAAAAAGTTCACTGTAGGGGCACAGGAGGACGAGGAGAGCTAAAAGCCCTTCTCCCTGTGTATAGGGACCATTACTGCAACGAATCAACGACGACTTACTTCTTTGATATTATCCCTTGCTTGAGCGGAAGTCGAGGCACGGAAGCAAGCTGGCCCGGCCGCACGTTCCTGTAGCCGTCAGTACGTACATACGCGTCCTGCAGAGCGTCAAGCACCTCGTGCGTCTTAATTGAGCCTCTTCTTTCCATCCCATTTCATCCCACTTACTCGGATATCGCGAGTCACGTCCACCCTGGATATTTCCCTCTCGTATATACGCTCAGGATCCTCTATCCTGGGATACCAGCAGAATCGGAGGATCTCTCTGCCCTGCGTTCTGACCTACATTCCTCATGTCCTTTTAGTAAAGAGCTTCAACATTCCTCAGTTATGTTGTTCAACGTCTTGCATTCTTCAAGAGGGGTCTTTGCCACCTCTCAACTAGTCCTGGCTCATTCGTACCTGCTTGAACAGCGACCGCCAGTTTTCAATGTGCGCAGCATCAAAATCCCCGAGCAGGTGCTCACTGGATCGTGTCCTCTGCGAGCGCCCCTTGCGTCCCCTTATTTTTTCCCTCTCCAACTCTTGCTTCTTCCTCACTCCTGATTTGTTGCAGCAAGGCGGCCGCTGCCCTACTCTCCTCGTCACCTTGTTTGGACGCGTGAAGTACAGGGCAAAAGGCCGCCTTGGACGACCGAGGGTGCGCTCGAAGGGCTTCTGCCAAACAAGCAGCGCGATCGAGCAATGTAGATACTAGGGCTTTGATAACCCTCTCAGCGTCAAGGGAAAATGCTTCCCTATAAACATCTTGTTGTTCGCTCCCACATTCTCTTTCCCAGGTTCTTACATTCTCTTCCCAGCATCTGCGTTCTTGACCGCTGCTTGGTGACTGCTGCGTTCTTTGCCAGGCAGTAAGCATTTCGCGGGCCTCATCACACCCTTCTCTTTGGAATCTGTCATTCTTTCCCAAGAGCCCTTTGTTGGTGTCCACCCCCGATGGCTACTGACTGGCAGCCCGAGTGTATTGCGCCTCAGCATCAGTCCAGTCTGGAGAACATAGGACACCATACGGATCGAGCTCTCCAGAATACCTCGGGCAATGTACAGTCGTACTCGGACGCTATCGTTCACGGAGGGCTGACTGGCCGTGATGACCATCTACAGCATCTGGCCTATAAATATTCCCATGCTCCCGTGCACCCGCAGCCCATGCCCACTGCTACCAGTCTGCATCCTCACCACATTCTGAACGCTCGGATCCAAGCGAAAAAGCTTCGACGTGTTCAATCAGTCGGTCCGAACCATGCTGGCGCTCGTAGGGGAAGAAGCTACCTCAAATCTCAAAAGTATTTGGAGTATCGGGCGCGGCCTCGGCGGGACACTGGCAAGGATGGGGAACCGGTTTGGTCTGATGAGCTCGAGGACGCTTTCCAGCAAGGTAATTGAAGATCTTATTGTCGTCGATTTTTGTACTGTATGTGGTAACACTGTTTAGCGTTGGAGGCAAACCCGCCCATGGGTAGAAGAAAGTGGTCTGAGCGAGGAAAGTCGTATGGCCGAAACGAACTCATTGCAGAGTACATCTACAAGATGACCGGCAAGAAGAGGACAAGAAAGCAAGTTTCGAGTCACTTGCAGGTTCTTGACTCCTTCCTCAAGGGAGATCCTGATTGTAAGGCCACCTGCTCCAAGTGAATCCTTATTCTATCATTCAATGACCGACGTTAACATGACAATTTCAGGGGAGAGACTCGTCCGAGAGCAACCGGCAGACCGTTCAAGCAATCAACATCAGTCAGTTGGTCCTAAATGGAGAACCTCGCTGGACCATCCTCTGCCCAGTCACTACGGTGGACACATAAACCCCGCGTACCATGATCATCTGAGGCCGGTGCAGCCCTACGTTGGGGAGCTTCCTCCTCCCCATTTCACCCTGGGCTCGAACTTGCAGGAACGAAATACCGATACGATCCATGGCTTCAATTTTGACATGTGGGTGAGCGTGCCTCAGCAGGCGAATCAGGTCGACAAAGCCTTCCATGTGTACACTCGCCTTCAAGGAGACCAATACCACCCTGTCGCCCCGCCTATGCCCCTGGAGAACGTCAGGGACTGGCGAACTACTTTCCCTCATCTGAACTCTGTGATGGAGGAGCTGAATGGCCCCTTGGACTGCGAGATCATTCTGCTCGAAGCGAGCCTGAAGCTGATGAATGATTTTCCCCCGCCAGGTTCCAAGCTGGGGATTCAGTTGGATATTGATTTTGCACCTCCAGGCATGACGGATGCCACGGTACTCAGTCAGATGGACAATTGGACATGCAGCACATATATGTATGAAGATGGCCATCGGTTGTCGGAGGCCTATCACAACCTTGCCAGACCACTGTCCACCAAAGTGAAACCCCCATTCGAGTCGTCGTGGTGGGCGAAACTATTCACAGAGCTCACACAGGACAGGCAGATGGCCGAGAAATCAGGACAGCATCAGAATGCGGATGATCATATCAGGCAATTTTTCCGCTCTCTGTCCGCCGTCCAAGAGATTCGAGCGATCCCGCAAAACTCGCGGCGAGTCTCTCATCAGGGCTCTGGCCAACCCAGCGATGGCAGCAAGAGGATGGCAATCTTACTGTGGAAGTTCCGGCAGACTCGACCTGAGGAGGTTGGTCTGACCACCTGGAGAAAGCTGATTCCTCCACCCGACCGAACGATTATGAATAGTCCCAAGCCGGCCACGGGGATTGACCTGCCCCCATTGTCTCTCGATTCGATTCTACTGAAACCACAGCCCCCGAACGTGTATCACGCGCCTCAAGCTCACGACATGTTGCAGCACACCGGGCCTTCCCAACCGCATTGGCCTTTATACCCGCCACCGCATGAGAACATACCCAATATGTATCATCCGACAGGCTCCTTTGATTTCTTGAACTCAGTCACCAAACCCGAAGACGGCCTACAGGATAGAACTGCAGTCGCTTCCATCTTGGATTCCTTCTCGGGCATGCCGCCGCAGGAGACCAGTCAGCCGTCCAGTCTCAATGTCTCCAGCGGCGGACCTTTGATGCTCAATGTTCATGACATGTCCCTGTCGCACCATAATCTTGCTGGATACACTTTGAGCCACGACAACCAATACGTACCCTCTCAGCAACACGGAGTCAGCGTCCACGACAGTAACAGTGTTTTGAGCAATATCTTTGGTTCTGGGTCGCAGTCAATGGACGAAATCGGACATAGCCAGAGCGCGTGGGGCCCTCCGATCCCGTCGACGACCATTCCGGGCGATGTTGGCTCCAACAACTACACACATATTCCGTACCATCACCACGGCCATCAGACGTCGGCATCCCGCGAGTCGCACCCACCAAACGGCTTCGAGGGCTTGATGGGACCCGATGACCTGATGGACAAGATCGTGGGCAGCATGCCTGACGATCCTGGCATGAATGGGGCAGGACCCGATCATGCCAGTGCCGCCTATACAGATACCAATGCAGCTGAGGCGGTCCAATAAAGGATTACTTCCATTGGAAACTCTTTCTATTCTTAATGGTAATCATATTGCCAGACTTGTGTTGAGATACCATTTTGTTTCTCGTCTTTCCTTCTTTCACCTCTTCGTTTACTTCGGTGTCTTTTATATTGAGATCTTAGCGCGGCATTGCTGTTGGGCTTGGTTCGTTTTCTCCGGGGTTGGGGTTCACTTTTCGGAGTACTTAATACGTTTTCTGATTCTCTTATTATTCTCAGAGTCTTTCTATGTATCATAGTCTTTCTAGTAATCATAATGGTACCCATGTCCTCGGTTCTGCGGCTGATATCGGCCATTTCAGTATGTAGAAGGATTGCGGGGGAATTCTTCTATATCGGTATATCGGCCGGGATAACGGACATCTCCTTTTGCCGGAATACTACAGGTGGATTTTCTGCTTCAGACTTCAGAGCGGGATTTCGGCCTACCTAGCCAATATCCCTTCGACGGGATACGTGGTAACTTGGACAGAGTCTCAGAGATCTTCTCGGTGGAATTCAGCCGGCGGCAGAACCAGCAATTTAGCCGGTATTAACCATCCCACCATTCCACTTGCCAACCAACTTTAGCCTCAACCTCCAGCTTCGTCGACGGCTCATTGGCTCCCCCGTCGCAATTCCCCCTGCCGGTTTAATTCCAGAATGGGTTGGTAAACTTAGTATGGAGCAGCAAGCGGCCCAGCCCAGAGAAATTCGGAGATGGATCATTGACCATGATGCGCGCGTGCCTTTTATCTGCTGCCCCTCCCCCTCCTACTTCTTCTTATTCTTCTCAAGAGACATCCCATCCACCAGCTACCGCTCTTCTTTCCTGTAAGTCCTGCCTCTTCCTGCGCTCGAGTGTCTGTAAGAGCTTCTTCTGAGTTTTTATCCTGCCAGCGTCAAAAGAAATTCAATTCTGTTGCAATCACTGTATTCACAATGACTACTCCTTCCGTCAAGCTCAACAGCGGTTATGACATGCCCCTCGTGGGCTTCGGCCTCTGGAAGGTCAACAATGACACTTGCGCCGACCAGATCTACCACGCCATCAAGGCTGGTTACCGTCTCTTCGACGGCGCCTGCGGTGAGTGTTTCCCTATCTCTGGCAATAAGGCAGAGCGAAGAGTCCTGACTGTCGCAGATTACGGCAATGAGGTCGAGGCTGGCAAGGGTGTTGCCCGTGCCATTCAGGAAGGCATTGTGAAGCGTGAAGAGCTCTTCATTGTGTCCAAGCTCTGGAACAGCTTCCACGACGGTGAGCGCGTCGAGCCCATCTGCCGCAAGCAGCTGGCCGACTGGGGCCTTGACTACTTCGACCTGTTCATTGTCCACTTCCCCATTGCGCTCAAGTACGTTGACCCTGCCGTCCGGTACCCTCCCGGGTGGATGTCCGAGAACAACAAGCTGGAGTTCAGCAACGCCTCCATTCAGGAGACCTGGACCGCCATGGAGTCGCTGGTCGACAAGAAGCTCACCCGCAGCATCGGTGTCAGCAACTTCAGCGCTCAGTTGCTGATGGACCTGCTGCGCTACGCTCGTGTCCGCCCTGCCACCCTCCAGATCGAACACCACCCTTACCTCACCCAGGAGCGCCTGGTCACCTATGCCCAGAAGGAGGGCATCGCCGTGACTGCGTACTCCTCGTTCGGACCTCTCAGCTTCGTCGAGCTGGACCTGAAGAATGCTCACGAGACTCCCAAGCTGTTCGACCACGACGTTATCAAGCCTATTGCTGAGAAGCACGGCAAGACTCCTGCTCAGGTCCTGCTGCGCTGGGCTACGCAGCGCAACATTGCCGTCATCCCCAAGAGCAACGACCCCAAGCGTCTGGCTCAGAACCTAGATGTCACCGGCTGGGATCTTGAGGCCAGCGAGATTGAGGCCATCAGCTCCCTGGACCGGAACCTCCGATTCAACGACCCTCTTGGTGTAAGTCACCTAGCCATCTTTATCCATTTCAGATACTAACTCGCTTTTCTTTCAGTACGGCTTCTACGCTCCCATCTTCTAAACGACGGATAGATTCCGCTGGTCTGAGCGGTTCCGCAGCACTGCAGGCGGAAAATAACTGCTCCATTGGTGGATGATGATTGATGCATATGCTTAAAGTAAAATACCATATTTTCCAGTATATATTATGACCTCGATGCATGCATTCCGTGAATAGATCGCATGAACTCATACTCAAATGAATATCCCAGTAGCATCATTTACAAAAGTCAAGTTAGCGAAAGCAATAGTGGAAGGGTAGAAAGTTGGAGATATGCAGACTAGGTACTCCGTAGATCGGCTATCGGAGAGACAACACGCCGAGACAGCATCATCGGCTCACCATCACCACTACACCCTCAAATCCGTTCAGTGCATACAACATATCAACATCCCAAACACAATGCCCTCCTCTATCGGGCGCCTCGCCTCGCAATCAATCCACATCGTCGCAAACCCCAACCCCATTTCCCTCGCCGAAAGCAAACTAATCCTCAGCGCTCTCCAAAAGTTCGGCGAAGTCGTCACATTCCGAAACCTCAAGGTACATTTTTCAGTCCTACTCGTTTTCCCAATCAATCTGACAGGAGCAAAACAGTACGACACAACCAACACCTCCCAAGCCCCCACGCGCCCCATCCTCGCCATCTTTGACTCCCCCGACGCCGCAAAACAAGCCATCGCCTCCTCCCCGCTAACCATCCGCCTCCCAAACACCGACGAGCACAGCCATACCCGTAACCACGACGCTCAGACCGAGCCATCACCACCACCATCAAGAACCAGGAATCCAGACGCAATCAAACCCCCCTCCCTAAAATGCGAAATCCTGCCCTCCAGACATAACCACGAGTCCGCGCTCGAGCGCAACCCCTTCCACGGGACCTTCCGCGTCTACGACTCGACGTACCAGTACCGGGATCTTGTAAACACACAAATCCCGCTGAAGGAACTGGCGGACGAGACGATGAGTCGCAAGCGGCATGAGCCGTTCCGGGTGAAGAGGCATATGATGAAGGAGAATAAGCGGTTGGGGGCGATGTCGTTGATGGGGTTGTATCGGGAGGGGCTTGGGGAGGTGTCGACGGCGCTGGAGGAGGGGGATGTGCGGGAGGATGATGGAGCGGATAGATCGGGAGAGAGATGAGTGGATGTGTGTGCGACCTGAGCGTCGCTTATTTGTGTATTTGATGCGAGGGTGGCCCAGCTCTTGTGGTCTCGACATACTCCAAGAAGCATGCAGATACTTCACTGCATGAGCGTGGATGCGTTGCGCCGACTCGCCAACTCCGGGCTGTTGCAGACAGAGGCGACAGTCGCTGAGACGACCAGGACGTGTATACCCTGCGTTCAAGACCAGATTCTGGCGGAGGACATACAGTATGTCCGCGCGAGACCATACAGCAACTCTCCTGCAGGGCTGATTTCTGCAAGGCTACGAATACGGCTGGCAGAGCCAAACATATGGCGTTGACCATGAATGTGTCATACATTATTCTACAAGAGAAGCCTTCTATAGCTCCATAGCTCAGATCGTCTGCGAAGGGAATTTGGCTCCCCCAAATGCATTGTTATCATAATCATTATCGATGTATGCCTTCCCATACGCATCACCCGACCCGGACGAAAGCTAGAAAGCTATCATTAGCAACCCATGCTAGAACCCGAACAGCCAGAAAGTGAACTTACTCGCATCAATCTGCATAATCTGCGGCAGCGCCAACCGAACCTTGTTCCGATACAGCGCCGGCGCCTTGGTCTGCAACGGGTTCCCTTCAAAATACACCGTCTGCAGCTTCTCTTTATCCTTCAACTCGCGCTCCACCTCCTCGAAGCTCGAGAGTTCGTTGTTGGACGCCCACAGCTCCTCCAGATTCTTCAGATGGGAGATGTGTTCCAGCTTCGAAACCTGATTATTGGAGAAATCTAGGACTCGTAACGAGGTATTGAACTCGAGGCCGCTGAGGTCGGTGATGGCGTTGTGGGATAGGTAGAGTTCTTCGAGGTTCTTGAGCGAGGAGAGGCCAGTAATGCTGGTGAGTCGATTCGATTGGATGGAGATTATGCGGAGGTTCGAGAGGGCGTCGAGGTTCTAGGTTGAGTTAGCCTGATCGGAAACACGGCAGGTATAGACAGACCTTCATTTCGGTGATCTTGTTCTTCCCAAGCCAGAGCTCCTCCAACGAGGTTAGAGTGTCAAGATTCTCGATTTCCTGCTCCATTCAGCGCAGTCCTCCAAATCACTCCTGAAATCACGCACCCTGATCCTGTTCGCCCCCAGCTCTAGATTCCGCAACTTCGTCAAGCCCTCCAACGCCTCAATTTTGGATATCCTGTTCTGAACAAAGTAAAGATCTGTCAGATTGACCAAATGCGAGATATTCTTGATGTGCTTGATCTTGTTGAAGCTCAGATCTAGACTCGTCAGATCCCGGAACTCATCAAGACCCTTCACGTGCGAGATAAGGTTATCGTAGAGGTCGAGTTCACGCAGCGTGGGCGCGATTTCGGAGGGGAAGTCGATGCGAGTAATCTGGTTCTGTCGGAGGCATATTCTCTACATGAATCATACCGTTAGCTCCATAAGCTGAATACCTACTACAAATAAACATACCTGGAGCTTGGGGAATCGTTCTAGTCGCAAAGCCGGAATCGAAGTGATGCGACAATGTACGAGGTCGATTTCCTAGCATGTCATGAGCCCCGAGTGTCCAATCTGGGAGTCTGTCGTAGACGAGAACATACTTGCGTCTCTGGATCCTCATCCTCCAGCAGATCTGCCAACAATTAGCTGCTGAAGATTCGGCCAAACGGGCCGACAATCAAAGGCTGTCTGGAACAACTGCAGCCAATACTCCGGTACGTCCCAGACAGGAAATCGACGTACCCTCATCAGCCTCAATCTCCTCGACCGGCGGCGCATCAGCATCCGAGTAATCTGGATCCTCCAACGCCTCTGGATTCGTAATCGTAGCCTTAGGCTCGACTCTCAGCTTCCCATCCCAGCCTGTACTGTCTTTCATTGTTGCAAAGTGTTGTGAATCTCAGATGGAGGAATTTTTTCTGATCGATGGCTCCAAGGAACGCGTGACGGAGTGCGGGGAGCTCTTCTACGTCAAAGAGGGGCAGAACCAGATAGGTGAACGCGAGTATAGAGGGTCCAGAAGGAATTCGCAGAGCGCAATTATTTGGGCATTGAGATGGCAAGTCACGGTAAAGAGAAAGGAGCTCAGTATCTGATCCTGAAAGTCTTTGGTACTATAAGTGGTGGCGCGTAGGTGATGATGATGATTATTCTCCGCCAGTCATCGCTGGGCGGTATTTCCCTTCCGCCTTCTGCTAGAAGAGCAAGGGACAATCGGCCAGCATCATGTCCATGATTATTAGAAGAATTAGATCAGATTCAATCAATTCTTAAGATGACGTTCGCATCTCCAATCGATCCTTAAAAGATTACTTTAGGTATTGTCATCGGGACACGGTTCAAGCTGTATTCGGGGAAGAGCTTTTATATACAGCACATGCGCCGGAGCAAGAGGTACATATACATTAGAGGGTCACAATTCTGCGCCAAGTGTAGAATCAAGGGTATGCTTTCTGAAATACCAGGGACAGTGACCTGCACACTGGGACCTTTATGGAGATGCCGCTCCTTAGGCAGAGTTCCAAGAAACAAATCATGGCTGAAGAATGACAAAACGACGCTGGCAGTGAAGGGGTAATCACAAAACAACAAAGAAAGGTATCGACGGACTGGACAGAGGCATGCTCTCTGGAGCGACGTGATGGTGGGGAATAGAAAAACAAATTTAAAGCAGAGAGAATGTTGATGACAGAGGCGCGTGTATATGAGATCTAGTCTTCGGCTACAGGCCAAGACAGACGCCTGCTTGATGCAAGAGAATCTCACACGGCAAAAGATCAATGAAAAAGAAACAGGGAGGAGCGGGACAAAACTGGGGACGATATGGTATCTGCTCGCTTGGAGTGCAGAAAAAAAGGAGACGTGATCGGAGAGGATGCTGGGACAAAGGAATATGACGGATGATGGATAGGTAAGACTCAGTCTAGAAAATCACAGACAGGCGAAACCAGAATGCTGGTCCCACACGTCTATATGGGCCACAACAAGGAAGAATAGAAGAAGGGGTAAGGACAAAACGTCCGAAGAAGTGATTATGGTAGATCAAACGTAAGCTGTGACGTGACCTCCGCAGATTCTGGTAAAATATGCTTGCACTTCTTCCCTCCTGATCTTGCCAGAAGCGCCTCCGTATGTCTCGAAGAATTGAAAATCGGTTCGGGGGAGTCATTCTTTTTTAATCACGTAAAAGATCGAGAACGTAGCTGGATGGGGAAATGCCGCCAACAGATAAAGATACAGAGATTACATCGCAACGTCGAGGACCAGACTGACGTCTTTTACCTGCGCGCCGGCAAGGTCTTCGAGGACAGGAATCAAGTCGAGAAGCTCGTTATCGTGGGCGTCAGAGAACCAGCTGCTGATGGGTATCGCGTGTTGAGGGTGGAAAATGTACGACGTCGGAGAATTGTCGATGATAATCGTCTCTCGAAGGTCACGGCCAACCTGTGAGAGGTCCTAGAGTAGAGATATCAATGGCTTGCTCTCATTGTCACATTGGTTGCATGAGGAGGCTACTGACCTTGACATAGTTACCTTGATGGTTGTAACAACTGTCTCTGAAGAGTCTGTGGTGAACGACATTATGGATGTCAAGTTGATCCAGTAGAGGATCGCCGTACTTTCGGCCAAATCAGAAACCGACCATGAGATGGTATTGGGAAGGGAAAGCTCACCTTAGACACAGAGGCAGTAAAGACAACCACCTCGTACAATTCTCCAACACGCTTCATGAATTGATCGACTCCAGGTCGTTTGATCACGTAGATGTTGTGGTACTGGCCTTCGATCTCCACAGGGATTGTGAAATCGGCACGCTCGAGAACCTGCAGTGGTGCGTCAGACACATGTAGTCTACATGAAAGGGCTTAGGAGGCTGGGGAATTACCTTGAAGCTACTGTGGACCAGAGTTTCATCCAAGTCGAGGACCAGGCATTTCCGGTTCCGCAAATGTGGCAAGGGAGGGGGTAGAAGCCATTGACTGGGTCTCTCGGGAGTCGCGATCTGTATTTGTTTTCCCGGAGGAACTTGCGGAGGGGGAGGGGGAGGAATGGATTCTGCTGGCAGACTAGTCTCTTCTTCGTGCGATGACTTTACATCGTTGTATTCGACTGCAGACGAAGTTGGTTGCGCTTCGTTAGAGCCCGAGCTTCCCTCAGCGACGTGCAGTGGCAGTGAAGCCACACGCTCTTCCGGTTTGATCGCGAGATCGTTGGCCTTCTCAGTCTCAGTTGCCACTATGACTGGGATCTGAGCATTCTGAAGGGCGTCAGAGCGAGTAGTATCAACTTGGCCATACTGGGAGGATGGTTCATGGCTGGACTCGAATTGAGCAGAAGCTGACAGGTTGCCATCGGGCTGCGCGCCTTTCTCGGAGGCACTGGCAGTTTTGTGCTCCTCCTTGGAAGGTTGATTCGAAGTTACCGTCAAATTCGGCTTCTCTTCTCCAAAGAGTTTTGCTTCTTCAGATTCTGTCCGATTGGCATTGAGATCCGCCTTCTCCGGTGTCGGCTGGGTCGCAGGAACCGAAGGTCGCCTGGCAGTCTTCTTCGGCGGAATGGCAGAGTCGTCCGGGTCGACGCCGGATGATGAGCAGCAACTTAGAAAGGCAAACAGCCTGAGCGTAACCTTGGGCTTGTTTTCTGGTTTGGGATTGTCCCGCACCTCAGAGTCAGTCGCTGTCTTTTGCTCACCCATGCCTGTTGGCCCCTGAGACGGCCGCCAAGATCTCTTGCTACTCCCTCTACTTCTGTCCCTCCGCCCCTTCAAGATGCTTCTTCTCGAACCTCGTAGCGTGTTTTCCGAATCATCATGCGCGGCATCCTGTTTATTCTCTAGCGTCGATTGACCGTCGGCCTTTGACGATGAACGCGATGGACTTGGGACCAGCAAATGTTGCTGCTTGGACGGATCGCTCGTATGGGTCGCGGGATTCAGGCTCCCGACGGCTTGAGTGGACGGGACTGGCGCAGAAGCAGGCCCAGTAGGCTCTAATGGTTTTGACTGAGGAGAGGCATCTGAGTCTTTCGCATTGTCCTGAAGCGACGATCCAGGACCTGGTCGGAACAGCGTTAGCAACTGTCGTGAAGGATCCGCGACGGCCCGCAGTGGTGGACTATGACAGCAGCGCCAGACAGATTGCTCTTACCTGAGTCGGTGTTGCCCGCGGTGACAGGCATCGGCACTTCTCCTGTGGGCTTACTGAATGTTTGGGGTGGAGAACCTCGCTCGGAGCTCCCTCCGAGCATCTGGAGGCTAGCAGAGCGAGATTCACGGAATCAACAGGGGCAATATTCAAGAGGCGTAGGAGATATAACGGCAATGTGTTATGTCGAAACACACACTTGATGACCACCAGGGTTCCGCCGAGAGGGGGCAACGCGGCTCGAGAGATGTAAAGTCACAGCCTCCTGGATCGAGTAGCCGGAGAGGTAAGGTGCTTAGCTTCCAGGTCGGGACTACCGCCTTAGATGAGGCTAGTGTGCAGCAGTACTAAGAAGGTCGTGGCAGGAAGAGTTGCGAGTCACCAAACCACTCGATCCACCCTATTGTGTCACAGAAAAACAAAGAGCTGGTGAGAAAAAGAAAAGAGAAATGCGCTCCAGCTTCAATCTGGGATGGTATGATAGGACGGAGGTCGATGGATGATGGGTGGTATTCACCTCATGAATGAGTCGGAGAAGTCACGTGGAAAGACCAACCAGGGTCGTGTTAGGGGGAAGAAGCGATGCAGGAGCGCAAATAAAGAGATGCCACTGCACCTCGGCGGCTGTAAGCTGGCTGATTTCGGAAAATTGCTTTATGAGGCTAAGATAGGCTGTCGATTTGCTCAGGCAGGCCAGCGAAAACAAGATCATTTATTCGAACAGAAAGGTTATCGATCTGCAGCAATAGATTTTCCTTTGAGTAGGTGGGTTCGTGCGCTTAATAGCTAAATTATGACCTTAATGGACATGTTATTCAATAATATGTTACAATGGCTTACAATGGCACGAAACAAGAGATGCTAACTGGTAGGATCAGCCCAAAACGAAGCCCATAATGAGAAATGTTCGGGGGATGGCTGTATCTTACATAGCTCCTTGACTGGCTAGCCAACCTCTGTCCGGGGGTGGGAAAGGGGAGAGACTGAGAGGAGAACGTGCGAGGAGAAGCCCAAGAGAGGGAAAATACAAGCTGCATTGGTCTGGACTCTGGATCTTTGAGAGGATGCACTGATGCACTGATGCAGAGCTGCAGATTACCATTATTATTGTCCACTAATTATCTGAGCCAATCATATTGGTATCAGATCAAGCGGGAAGATGGATCAACATACGGAGTAGTTTCCCTGCAAATCTGTAATGCATCTTACACATTTTCATCATGCAAACCAGCTAGGTAGAGTTGGGTCGCAGTTCTCGCGCAGCTCAATAATAATAGGAACTCTGTCTGAAGCCATAGTGACAAAAATGATAGTACACGAAAGTTGCCATGCCTCATTACTTGTTTCCATTGTTTACCTCTAGCGAATCCCACTGTCTCTTTGAGCCTTCTTTTATCCACCTCACCAGTGTCCTTAATTCACTGGGTCAATATCCCACTTCAATGTCCCGGAACGATCATGTAGTTCTCAGATGTCAATAATAGCTTTATCTGATACTATGTATCCTCGCCTCTAAGGTAGTGATCTTGTGTTTCCACATTGTTGCCACCCTATCCCGTGTGCTGCATTCTTTTGTCCCTCATGACCAGGTCATGATTCCTCATGGAGGGTTCCCTTCCCCCCCTACTGTCGCAAACCACACAGTGTTACTAACGCACCTACTCAAGGTGTAGCTGACTGACAGGGACACATAGGAGGCGACTATTGAATTGATCCATCCACTGGCGAAAGGCATCTTGAATAGTGGAGACCATGAAGAATATCTTGTACTTTGATGTCCTGACTCCTGAGGTCTGATTTGACAGTATCTGCCAAGATCCCGGCCCATCATCCCCACCCGTCTCCATAGTACAAAAGCAGGCGCCAAATCCTCGCGTTGGAATGGACAATTTCTCAGTGCACGATGGAGCCCTGAATGATCATGTTCTTTTGTCTGCAGGTCTTTTCTGATCAGCGATTTCTCATTGGATCGTTTATCAGCATTTTCAGAATCCTCAAATCCGATTCTTGTTCCTCTGTTCAGTCCTACCTTTTTCAGTATAGTGTTTGGGCGTACTGCACCTCACCATCCATCCATGTTTTCATTTGCTTTCCTACAGATTATTTTAGGTTGGCCTTTAGTCTATCATCACGGAAGAATCACAAGCGGCTCCTTCTCCATGCAACACTCAGCTTACTGCCTCTCTATCACAGGCCGAAATGAACTCGTTAGCTTCGCGGGCCCGTCAAGGTCTAGATAACAGATGATAGTGGGATGGAGTATGAGGAAGGGTCATAGAGCACTGCAGAAGTCGGTCTCGCTCATAGATTTTCGAAACTTGGGGGATATGCTGCGATTTAGTCTGCTAAATGTTTGGTGAACCCAGCGTCGAAGATCGACCGCTTCACAGAATTGGCTCAATAGATGGCCTGGTTGGTCTCCTAATAAATAGCCTTGGGTCTCCCAGCAGGCATAAATCCGGATGAAATCGCTGGGAAGATGGGCTGCGTTCGCCTCCGACCATGATATTCGACTGTTCCTGGAATTAGCATCTATCAACTATAGAGAGGTAGAAACCTACCAATTGCAAAATGATGTCAACAGCTAACAAAGGAAGAAATCCGGGGACTCCGCACGTGAGGCCAGCGGTTGAACTGCCACTCCGCATTCTTTGGCCCGAGGTCTTCACATGCAGATGGAAAACGCATTACTTAGCATCAAACAGCTGACAACAGCATCAACCATCTCGACTACTACTGACTATATCGTATCGCATAATCAACTGGAAAGACTCCTTGGAGAGAACCAGAACCTCTTTATCTGACTTCGACATTCATGAATATCTGTCTTTCATACTACATCCCCACGCGCGTCTAAACTCTAGGCGCCTCCCCTCATGGCCAGCAACATCTCGACATAGGCGAGTTGGCTGCCGCAAAGGAAATCCGACCGACGAAGAACGGTGACCGATACAAACCGAAGGGGGTGGTGCACTATTTCAAGCACAATGGCTGCTCAGTCAACGCTCCGAGCTCGAGAAGACCCTCTCGTTGCGCTGTACACCCATTACGCCAATCTCATCCGGAGTCGAGTCAAGCAGTCATCAAAGACATCCAAATTAATTGCGACACTCGCGCTTCTGTTCTCGATCATAGGAAGCGGATATGGAGGGTATAACTGGTATCAGCGAAAGGTGAAGGAGCGTGCGCAGGGTAGGAGGCTGCTGCGTCGAAATTCCGGGATCAGGGGCAAGGATGGATCGCGTACGATTTATGTGCCGTACAAGGACTCGATGACCTCGAAGGTCAGGATCCATCCGACGAAACCTACGACCTTCGATGCACACAGGAGGCTGTTTCTGAACCCACCGGCGTCAGCTGGGGGAAATGACGAGGAATCCGGCTCGATGATCCCTCCACCGACAACAAAGCCAGGGCTGAATTTGGCATTTCTACATCAGTTCCTCAGTCTGTGGAGTATCATGGTGCCTCGGTGGAGTAGCAAAGAAACTGGGCTACTGATGGGCCACGGTGTATTCCTGTTATTAAGGACATACTTGTCATTGCTGATCGCAAGGCTGGACGGTGAAATTGTCCGAGATCTCGTTGCGGGCAAGGGGCGAGCCTTTGTGTGGGGTCTCGTGAAGTGGTGTGGTATCGGTACTCTCGCCTCTTATACCAACGCCATGATCAAGTTCCTTCAGTCGAAAGTCTCTATCGCCTTTAGGACACGGCTTACGAGGTATATTCACGATCTCTACGTCGCGGACAACAACTATTACAAACTGTTGAACTTGGATGGCGGTATCGATCAAGGAGCAGACCAGTTTATCACACAGGACCTCACACTCTTCTGCTCGGCAGCTGCAGCACTTTACTCTTCTATGGGAAAGCCACTAGTGGATTTGTTCGTTTTCAACTATCAGCTATACCGCTCTCTAGGACCTCTGGCTCTCAGTGGCATCCTCACCGGTTATTTCAGCACGGCAGTCATACTTCGCAAGCTGTCTCCTCCTTTTGGAAAGCTCAAGGCCGTCGAGGGCAAAAAGGAAGGAGACTTTAGAGGTCTGCATTCCAGGTTGCTTGCCAATGCCGAGGAGATTTCATTCTATGGTGGCGCAGATATTGAGCGAGTATTTCTTCTTCGGAGCTTCAAGGATCTGCAGCGGTGGATGGAAGGTATCTACAGCCTCAAGATCCGCTACAACATGCTTGAGGACGTCATTCTGAAATACGCCTGGTCGGCCTTTGGATATCTAATCACGTCTTTGCCGGTCTTTCTTCCCGCGTGGGGGGGTGCAGGCGGTGCTTCGGAGCTGGCAGATGCCTACGAAGAGACTGGTCGCGAACGGGGCCGCATGAAGGAGTTCATCACAAACAAACGTCTGATGCTTTCATTGGCTGATGCCGGTGGCCGCATGATGTACAGCATCAAGGACATTTCGGAGTTGGCCGGCTACACGTCGCGGGTCTATACCCTGATCTCAACCCTTCACCGAGTTCATGCAAATGCCTACTACCCTCCACGTGGCTCTCATGCAGAACTATACTCCCTGGCAGATGCACAGGGAACCATCCACAACGGATTCGACGGAGTGCGACTGGAACAAGTGCCAATTGTCGCACCGGCTCTCCATCCTCGGGGCGGGGATGAGTTGATTGAATCGCTGTCCTTTATCGTGCATTCCGGTGAGCACCTTCTCATTTCAGGACCAAACGGAGTAGGTAAATCGGCGATTGCTCGGATTGTTGCGGGTCTGTGGCCTGTCTACCGCGGCCTCGTCAGTCGGCCCCGAGGATTTGGGCTTGACGGCATCATGTTCCTCCCTCAGCGGCCCTATCTCAGCGTGGGGACATTGCGAGATCAAGTCATTTACCCTCATACCGAGATTGACATGCGCGAGGCAGGTAGAACAGATGCTGAACTTCAGAAGATTTTGGACGATGCTCGTCTGGGATACCTACCTGCCCGCGAAGGTGGTTGGAATGCTCGCAAAGAGTGGAAGGACGTCCTCAGCGGTGGCGAGAAGCAACGCATGGGCATGGCGAGACTGTTCTACCACGAGCCACGCTATGCGTTCCTTGATGAAGGAACCTCGGCTGTTTCCTCCGACGTCGAGGGCGTGCTGTATGAACAGGCCAAGGACAGAGGTATCACTCTGATTACGATTTCGACACGTGTGTCCTTGAAGAAGTATCACACCTTCAGCCTCACGCTGGGTCTAGGCGCGGAAGGGGAACAGTGGGAATTTGAGAAAATCGGCACAGAGAAGGAGAAGCTGGGCGTTGAGAAGGAGATCCAAGAGCTGCGCAAGCGATTGGATAAGGTTGACGAGTGGAAGCAACGCCGTGAAGAAATTGACAAGGAGCTCCATAAGGTCTGGGTCGAGGAGGGAGAGCTTGCACCACCACCGTACGAACTGGGGAACGCAGAAGCTGTCGCTGAAGTATCGAAGGACGCACAAGGATAGGTGATTATTGCAGAAGGTGCTACGCGAGTGGTGTATTCAGGTTACAGATATGAGGAGCTCGATATTGTATCTACATATGGATCTAGACTCGTCAATCTCCGACAATATAGACCCATGCTACCTACCTCTTCTCTACGCCAAGTGTCGCGGACATCATCAAAGAAAATAACCATGATAGGTCTTCGAAATTGCGCTTCCTTAAAGGCCAGTGTTGACGCGTCATATATAAGCGCGACGCCCCCCTGATTGTTGCTTATTTGATACATCATGTGCTCAAAAAATAGCTGCTCTCCTTTAAGTGCCCTGTACTACCTCGAAATAAAATAGGAGAGTACAGTACTGTGCTGTTGAGACTTGAAGTGTTAATATCTTCACTGAGTTCGGCTCTCTAGGCGAGTAGTCCCCAAGCGAGCCCGGGCCGCCTCACGCGATTTGACCGGTCCACCGCGTTGATATCCTCAAGTAATTCAAACCACTACAACTCTAAATCAGCAGTAATTGCACGAGCTTCCAGGCACCAAACACCAGAAAAGAAAAGAACAGAGTAATGTCATACCACCCTTCACTTTTTCATCGAATCCGCCCAGAAAGTGAAGCGCAGGAAAACCTCATTTCTATCACTCCCAACATGTCAAGCTCTTAGCTCCTGCTTCCCGCAACTCAACCTCTCCATCTAAACTACTCCCTTGGTCTATAATTCCATCTGCACAATCATGTCAGCTTATCAATCGCAACCCTCAGAAGAGGACAGCGAAACAATCATTATTCCCATTGATCGGTCATTCAGCGATGGCGACCCGTCCACTTGGCCGACAGAGCCCCGATTCGGGATGCCGGACGATACATGGTATCGTGAGAAGCTGGCCGTCATGTGGCTGAAGGAAACGGGGGCTTATGAAGAGGGTGCGTACTGATTTCGATTGTTGACTCGCATTGTTCTCGTTAAGGGATTGGATTTGTTTTTTCTGTACTGCGCTCGAAGTTCTGTGTTGTTTGCTTCTGGGGCTCAGGAGTACTTGGCGAAGTATTCACAGGATTCAATGCTTGCTTTCTTCGAATCATTTCATGAACTACAGTTTGATTCAACATCTGTTCAATGCCGTCGTCAGATATGGACGGTCACGAGCAGTCAGTTGGATTCATTGTAGGAATTTGTCAACACTGTTGCCCATCCGCGAGGTGTCTCATTTCTTTGTTCTTTTGTGCTTCATATCAAATAGAGTCCGATGAAATTTACTAACCATGACCAAGGAGCAAACTATGCCATAGACAGTCTGCCAGAAGGCTATGCCGTCTTTGACAGACCGCGTTGGACAAATCCAGACATCGTAAGTCTTGCTTCTGAAGAACTCTTTATTTCAGAGTTACATACCGACTGACGGAACAGCGTGATCGGTTCCTCTGGGGACACCCGCTTGGCCAGTACTTCCAATCGACAATCCAGTTCTTTCCACACTTTTTATACCTGATGAAAGGCGGCAAAGAACCGTGCCCCTGCGCTCTTTGCGAGAAATTGGCAAAGAAAAATCAGCGCACCAAAGGTTGTTTCCCCGCTGCGTTGCTCGCTCGCGAGTCCTGTCAGAACTGACTGTGCCTTCTAGATGGCCTGCCCACAAGACCAGGGAGACCAACCGGGTATACTCCTAATCCCGGTAAACCTGGTAGACCGCCAGGGAGACCACCTGGCCGACCACCTGGCCGACCTCCTGGCCGACCTCCTGGCCGACCTCCTGGAAGGCCCGGTCGACTCGGGCGGCCGCCCGGAAGACCACCGGCAAACCCTATTGTTGACCAGGAAGGGACACCAGACGTCTTCAAGATGGCCATAATGAAACTCAAGGATAAGGGTGAATTAGATGAGGCCATCTCAGAACCTCTAAGTATGGACTGGAAGTCTGAGAGACCTGGCCTTGGGGAGTATTTGCAGAAACTAACAATGCAACCTTCCTATGTTCCTCGCGCCGGTGAAATTGTCCTCTGGGTTCCTAATTTTGCGGGCGAGTTGGCCTGGAACCCACAACACGAACGCGTTGAGATGTACGACCCGGCCCTTGATCGTTTCATGGGCGTCCCTGAGTGGCGAGCGGGCATCGTCGGCCAGGTCCCAGAGGAAGACACGGTGCTGCAGGATCTAGTCGAGACGGCTAATAAGGGGTGGGACGTGAATTATTCCGGATTTCGCGTCGAGACCTTCCCCGATCCCAACAGCCCGGACAAGAGCTACTCCCTGCAGTACAAGTACGTTCACTTGAAATGTATCAAGCCATTCAATGCGTTCGAGCTCTTTTTGCAGAATATGCCCCGCGACGAATTGCATCCTTCGATCGAGTACGCCATGACCGTTATGTCGTCATTCAGCCTGCTTGAGAAATTCCATTTTCGAGGAAGGTGGCCGAATGCATCCATCTACTGTATGGGCATGTTCATTGGGGCGGAGCTTCTCATTGTAGGAGATGCCGTTCGCTTGAAACCGGTGGGCTATTCGCTCAATGGCGGCCAAAAGACAGTTACGGACGTCATGGTGATCGACGAGATCCGGCTCGACCTAATCCAATGCATTGATAACATCAAGTCCGACCAGCTCGCAGAGAGATATCAGGTGCGCATTGGAGGAAATGTCTACACGAATAACCGCCAGCGAGCGGTGACAGACAACCAGATGCAGCCGCCGAAGCCCCTATCTCCCGAAGAAGTTCTCAGCGTCTTCCAATACATCGGCATGAGCGGGTACAAGGACTGGTACAGTCTCAACGGCGGCAAGACGGTGGATATCTCCCAAGGAATGGTCATCGGCCGGTGCTACGAACCCGATGCCATGCGGCTGCTGTTCGGTAGTCTCTCACTGGGCCGGGATCTGCACGGCGTGATGAGCGGACGACAGTACTCTCGGCAAGCGGACGAGCGCATCCCGGAGGGCAAAGACTGGTTCTGGGGCGACTTCCGAACGCAAACCCTGGCGATCGAGACGCTGAACGGCGAAGACGTCGGCCATTACAGTGAAGGCCGCGATGTGAAGATGTGGCGCGCCAATCTCAAGGTCATCGAGGGCAGAGCCACTGCGGCTGATCTCAGAGAGGCCAAGATTCCCGGGGAGCTCGGACGACCAAGCCAAAAATCGCGATCGGCGTTTGGAGAGGTGCGCAAGACGAGCAAGCTGGTTAGCGCTGGTCTGGGGGCGGCCATTACGGATGTGAGCAACAATGTCAGCTCGGCGGACGAGAGCAATGTCCAGACTCGACTGAACACTGAAGACGAAGGGGAGGAAGAGTCGGTTGAGGAGGAGGATTTTACTCTGCGTTTGGAGGACCTACGAGGAGGGACTGAGGAGACGGAAGGTGGAGATTACGTGCCTGGGAACGATGAGCGTACGGCAAAGCGGCCGAAGCATGATCTCTGATCCACTGATACCCATGTTCTACCTTCGTTGATAGTTGCGATTGAAAGTAACAGCCTGTCGGCTTGACTCCTCATGAACATGCTATAATACTGCAACAGCAACATACTACTTTATGCCATTTGCACGTACCGGTCAATCTTGTAACCTGCACAAAGAGGATGTACATACAGAGGACTAATAAGTCCTACTCACCACCTCCCTCGCAAACTCCGCAAAGGTCTTCCCAGGCTCCACCTCCTCCTCCAGATTCGGCTGCGTAAACACCGCCAACGTATTACGAGCGATCCTCGCTCCACCCGACGGCCTCGCCCCCTTCACGAAATGCGGCACAGCACGGAACTTCCCCCGCGTGATGAGCTGCAGCGCCTCCCCAGTCTGGAACGCCAGACAATCCTTGGGGATATTCACCTTGACGACCTCGCCCGTGCGGGACTGGATGTACAGACCCGCCTTGGGGTCCGGTGACTGCGACAATTCCGCCAGCGGCGTCGACGCATCCGCCAACGAAGGCGGATTGGCTGCCTCATCGATGAACATGGCGGACGTCAGACCGGTGAGACAGCCGTGGTCGATGTGTGTCGCGCACCAGTCATCATCATCTTCTGTATTGGCATCGGTCGCGGCAGGCTCGGTCGGGAAGTAATGCAGCAGCCTGGCCTTAGTCGTCAGACTGGTCTTGACCACATGCTCGAGGTATCCAGCCTTGTAGCCGTCGATGTTGGCTTGGGCGTAGCGGTCGCAGGCGCGGGCGACGAGCGCGGCGGTGTCGATGATGAGCGAGCAGAGGTCCTCGAGGCTGCGGCGGAAGGTCGGGAGACGGTCAGCGGGCGGCCAGATGTTGGGGGCGGTGTATTCGGAGAGATCGGGGAAGTTGTCTGCGGGGGCGCCTTGGAGGTCGGGGTTCTGGTAGAAGGCGCAGTTCACGTAGTAGGAGCCCTTGAGGGTGTCGAAGTGGCCGGACCGGAGGGTTTCTTTGCCGCAGGACCAGCCGACGAGGTATTTGGCTGCGGGGCTGGTGAGGGATTCTATTGCCTGTCAATTGAGGATGTAGATGGGAGGGCGCAGGGAGGACGGACCGAGTTCATCGTTTGGGAGCGCCGCGAGGTAGGAAGCGTTGGAGAGGACCTGGGCGCGGAGGCGAGTAAATGCCGGGTCTAGATCTCTGACGATGATGATTCCCAGCGAGGAGGGGCCGAAGGCTTCTGTCAGGGTTTCGAAAGAGACAGTGCCTGAAGACCATGAAGACGATCATCAGCTCCGGGATTTTATTACGTGGAAACGGCTGCTTTCTTTGATGGTCATTGATTGATCAACTCACCATCGACAAGCTCTTGCAGACTCACTGTGACTGCTTGGGCCTGTGGCACGTCGGTTGCACCCATCTTTGGCTTGTTAAGAGTTGAAATCGAGCAGATCACTGCGACGGTCAGGACCCGGAATGAGAATCAGAACAACAAAAACAAAATGCCATGTTATCTCGGCGCCCCCCCTCTCTCCCCACTTTCTAGCGTTACATTGTGTGGTCAACAGCCACTCAGCCAGTACCTTTTCTGGGAGATTTCCCCTTTGGGTATCGCTTATCAGGCTATCCTCGGCTTTACCTTATCTCTTATCGATTGTCTGTGCTTCTTCGATATCAACATAAAGGCCAGAGAAGATATTTACACAACTCCAGCAGCAGCTTAGAAGGAGTGATGGAAATACTGTTAGTGAGGCAGGAGGCATCTTGCCATTTATTCACCGGTTCTTTGTTGCACCCCAGCAGAAGGTTAAGGAACTGGTGGGCTCACGGTATATGAAGATGCTCCTCCCCTATGATTCCTCATCTTCCCGACATTCAACCACCTCTCTTTTATCTAGGTGATTCTCTGAGTTCTCTCATTCATTTCAATTGCAATTGTGATTGAGGATGATGATCGCATATACATAAACAATCCCAGGTCATCCGACAGGAAGGTGAAGTCTACCTTGACTATCTATTTGAGAACAGCTATTCAAGACGCGTCATTGAGCCTAATGACTAGCTTCTTATTCGGCATATTGTGAAATACCTCAATGATGAGAGTACAGTCACGCCTTGAGTTTAAGCCTCCGCTAAGGGGTGATCCGGAGATTCAGACTTATGCCATTGAACTATGTTGCAATAAACAATGCGTTTCACTGCAATCATATGGACGACTACAGATACGTCTATAGCTGATTACAACGACTTTGAGGCAGGCAATATGTCCACGCCGGAACAACCTTTGGCTGTTCCTTGGCTCGATTGTCCAAACAACTGCCTACGTCATGAGCCATCCAGAGCTTGAATGAAGCCTATGACTGTGGCCTGGTTGATGCTTGGGATAGGAAGCACCAAGTCCAGACGGGACTCCTTTATGGCATACAACTGACTACCGCAAAGCGATCGACAGGAGTCGTTTGAATATGGAGAGCAAAACCCGACTTGCGCCAGATATCTGGACTACTGCAGTCACTGCCAAGAACATCGAAGAGTGTTGTTGACAAGCCATTGGACGAGTAGGTCGCTGGAGCAGAAGAAAACCGTCCTCGTCTATGACTACTAAGTCGAGGAGTCCTTTGATGTCACACTGGTGCTTAGAAACAAGTTAAAGGCTATTCCTGGGCTTGTGGCGGAAATGAAGGGAGATGAATTTCTGGCTGAACCAAGCGACGACGAACCAGGAGACAGCGGCCATCCACCACCATTACCCAAGCCTAGGTCTTGAAAGGAAGTAATGCCAGGATCAAAACAGACAATCAGCGACTGCCCAGTAACGGGGTCAACGAGCCAAGGAATCGTCAGCCTACAGCACGTAGCTGTCGTATCGCACCGGGGTCAAGAGTATTTCGAAGTCTGTCCCATGGGATTCCGCAACAGCGGAACGTACGTTCACCGCCAGATTGATAATAGATTTCAAGATCTACGCGGCTTTTGGAGAGGTTTCATATATGACTCCGTGGTCTGGTCTTCTGCGCCGGACGACCATTGCAACCACCTGCATCAAGTCCTGGCCAGGTGCAACGAGTATCGCATTGACTCAAGTGGCTTTTCCTTCAGTCAAACTGCTCAGGCAGAACGTCACTTCCTTGGGTATATCCGCCCCCACCGAATCGCAAAGGTCATCAAATGCATGGGTCGAAGTTCCAAGCTAGGGACCTCGTGTTGGTCCATCATTTCCAATTTGAAAAGATCATGGCCAGAAGCTAGCGCCGCGATGGACAAGGCCGAGGGTGCTGACGCAGGTCAATCCAGGGGGCACCGCGTTTGGTAAGAGAACTATACATAGCCCTATTCTTAGCCTCGACCAGAGAATATCACTTAGATGAGTTGCGAGTCACATCATTGGACGCGAGTCAACGACCTCGATTTAACTGGTCCCACTATTACGATCGAAAGAACGAACGAGTCAATATTACAATAGGGTTTACGCCCCCCGGATGATCGCCATGCCATCCAGCCACACCTCGTATTTCATCTTGAATCAACATCTCGAACCTGGAGGTACTGTGGAGAACCCTACAATGAATGATATGGCGAAAACTCAACACGTGGATGAGGCTTCTATGAATATCATCGTCCTGCACCTCGTGTGCCTCTTCATTTGCTGATGCACCTCGTATATCTTCTTCAATTGCTGATCGGTCATGGACCAGTGGAAGGTAATCAGGCATGTTGCCCCAACTCAGGTTCCTATACTTGGAGTAAAGTTAATTCACCTGCAGTCTGCAAGGAGGCGAATGGCTTCGGTATACTGATTTGGACGAATACGAGGGGTGTGCTACCCAACGTCATGTCGATGAAGATCTTAGTCAAGGCATCATGCGTTCAAGAAGGAGCTTGGGGGCGTAATTTCTGAATCAAGGCAGTTCATGGGGTTCAATACGACAGTCTACTCATACCTGAAGGAGTAATGATTGCTGACAGAGAAGGTATAAAGGCAGCACGTCGACAACGGCATTCTCGCCTTCTCACAACAGCAAGCAACAAACCAACTCTACTAAACCTACAATCCAAAAGCAATCAAGGTGCGTCTTGAAGTCCTATATCTCCTACTCAGCTAACACTACGAAGAACACAATGCGTTTCACCACCATCGTCACCCCCCTCCTGGCGAGCGCCAGCCTAGCCTCTGCCTTCTGCCACAACTCCATCTCCTGTGCCCTTGGTGGCGACTCCGTCTGCAACAACGTCTGCGTGCGCCAGGGTAACCCCCATGGCGGCCGCTGCCTCCCCCGCGACGGCTGCCCAGGCTACGACATCTGCGCCTGCTACCCGAACAACAAGCGCAGCGACGAGGTGATTGACGGAGATGAGCCCCTGCGTGAGGTCCTAAATGAGATGGGTATCAATGATTATGTGAAGAAGGTGGATGCCAGAGATGCCACCTTGGACAAGCGCAGTATCTGCTGCAGCTTCCCCGACCCTTATGGAGGACTCTGCTGTGAGAATCACTGCAGCTGGATTGGAAAGCCTGGTGGACAGTGCTCCGACGAGAAAGTTTGCACATGCAACTAGTTAGTTGCGCCGAGTATGTGTTGGCTGATAGAGGAGGATAGATGTTGTCTCTCATTTGTTGATTGAATTAGTGGCATTCCTTGGTCTAGTGTTCGAACGCTCGCTTCAATTGAATTGACTTCGTATGTTGCCTGATTGGGAGACACTGTAGAAGTCGGAGCATAGGGGACCTTGCTAGTGAATGACTCTCTACTAGCAGAGTCATTGATTACATGGACTCTGCGAATATGAGACCTGAACCTCAAGAGGTAGATTCTTGACCTGTGCCTGGCACTCCAAGGCGAAAGGCAGGCAGCTATAGAACGATGCACTGCCTCCCATTTCTGCCATTTGACGCTTTACAGGCGGCACACTCAGGTTTCGTCAGACAGCGTGCTGCTAATAGAATAGGTTCTAGACTATTCAGGTAAGATTTTAGAGTCCAAACATTTCCTGTTTAGATCATTGCGCTGGTTATATGTCCCTGCCAGTCCACCTAGGCCTAAGAGTCTACTTGTATTGAAATTCAGGCTTTTCTAGGTGATATTTAATAGGTCCAGGTCATTAATGTCAGGAATAACCATCTTTATATCTATCTATGGTGCATCTTTGCACACTGAATCTTAATTACTATGGCCCTGGCATTCACTATGCTTCATATATTACTATCTCTTCATTCATTCACTGCATTTACTCATCCTACTATTCACTGCTGGTGACGCACTATTGTTGGTCTTTCGACCCTAGGCGAACGCAGCATATATCTATTTGCTCAACCCTCAACTCTCTCCCTTTTCAAACCACTCTATATGCTTCCTCGGAATGAACTGCACCGCCTGAGCCTGAGGTTCAAACCGAGAGTCCTCAGGAGAATCCTCCAAGTCGACTGTGTAACCCGGGGCTTCTGATAGAATGTCCGAGAGAAAAAAAAGAAGCGTCTAGCGTTGATGATACACTGAACACTGCAGACCAGTCGAACAACTACTTGTCACGGACTTTAATTCTGGGGAACATTGCCAATGACTTGACCCATTTGTGACTGAGCGTTCCCTGACCTTCGTGGACTAATCCCCATCGCCGTGCTCGCCTATTAGCGCTCTTGGATGTACCCAATTCTCCTTCAATGGAGGCGGCCGATGGAGACTGACTGGGTGGTTGAATAGGGAGTGTACAGGACATGAGATCCTGCGGGTCAACGGAGGTACGGTTAGATGTCTCCAGGCCCCGGTGAATTGGCACGGTTATATTATTAGTGAGATCCGATAGCTATGGTTTGAACTCATCGTTTCTACTTAAAACCATGGCTACCTTGTACGGGGTATACAAACGACACCGGAATGACCAGACGGACTGCACAGCCCAGAACAGCTTCAGGGGAACATCCTGACATATTGAAGCACTGCCAGCAGGGTATGTCAACAAGAGAACTAACTAAACATGGCAGACCCTGAGAGAGATCGAAGGTTAATGCCGCCTCCGTCATCCCCCGTATCAAGGAATAGACGTGAGCCGTCAAGTCCCATACACGCAAATACCGCGATCCACCTGATGAGAAGGCTCAAGCAAGACAAAGTCAATGTCCTGAATGCTCTCCGCGAACAAAAACCAGGGCAGTTCATGGCTTACCAAGCCAGCAACTGAGAGACTCGACAATGACAAATCGGATCACATTTCCGGCAGGCTGGGTAGCAACTAGCAAGTGCAATGATTGCCTCTACCGCGGACACGGACACAATGGTGACTGCTCATTGAGCGCCCCTAGTGCGTTGCGCGCAGAAGCAACAGAGAGAATCGACAGATACGAGCTCCACAATCGGCCTGATGAAGCAGCCCTAAAAGCGTCCTTACATATATTTCTCGAGTCGCTTCCCGAAAAAAGCCGCGGCGCTGTGGCCAGAGACATAAATGACGATACTTCTACGGTCTTCCGCAATCTCCTCACATGTCTCGCGGCGCCGAGTAAGTCCAGAGTACCGCGATAGCCTGCTTGCTACCCCGGCGAGCTGCTGTACTCGCGTCTGGGGATGACGGGGTGGCAGTATCTCTAGTCTTGCGAAGGAGGGTTGCATTCTGTACCGCGAACAGTGTCAGGAACAATTCCGCCCTCAGCCTCGACTTGAATCCTTGTGCAATCAGCTGACGACTGCCATAACCATACGCAATTACGAAAGACCGGGTTGAGGCCGTCGTTTCGCACTATTCGACCGAATCCCAAACAGCACCAAGCCTTTCAACTTCCGCCCAACTTATAAGCTACGTTCCAGGATCCTTACGCCTTACTCTTAACATTATGATACTCAATCTCAACTTTACTTGAAGATTCCACCTCCATAATGACAGGCCCAAAGCAAGTTCGCACCAGGGAAGCAGTCTTGCAAGGTCTCCCTCCTCTCCTCCAAGGCCCCCCACCAGACAATGTCCAGTGCCATACACAGGCTGGAGTTTCTTGGATGTCTTCGCCAATGGCCGGATTTTCTGGAACACGTCATAGAAACAGACCGGTGTGTGGCCGAGATGTACGTTCGTTAGCATGCTGTCATAGCAGGAGAGGACGGTCGTATGGGGCCGGCTAGCCGATTGCCACCAACTGCAATAGGGGCAATCTACCGTCTGATGTTTCAATCCTGGTAATACTCAGCACTCATTGCCTTCAGATCTAGGCACATACCGTTCACAAGCAAGGTCAAAACTGCGAAGAAGACGCTGCTCAATTCCAAATGACCGACGATGATATCAACACAATCACTTCATGGATGCTACAGTTGGATGCAGTAGAGCAACCGCTCGAGCAGACCGAACAGTTAATTACCTTCCAGGACGTGCTCGATCAGAAAATCAGTATCGATCTCGAATCATCACCAGCCATTGCATTTGAACAAATGAGTCAGAAAGGGGAGACTATCTGGACGGGCTGGTCAAGTCCTACGTGCGGCCTTTAAAGGCTCAGCTGCATGATATTACATTCGGCAGCTTCAAAGGGGCTATACTATACCACCATAACCAGGATATAGCAAAGTCCCTGATTTCGCGACCATGAATCTGCAAGCGGAGACAGACGAAAAACCATTGATAATCTCTGTTTGGTCACTAGTCCATCAACAATGCAACATGACAACTAGAAATCCCTATCCGCGCGGCAAGCAGACTGCAGATACCACACTTAGTGTTTGCAGAAGAAACGGTTCGCGGTCAGTACCCTCAGTTTCAGCGGTTGTAGGAGAAGCCAAGGGTCTATGGGTGGCAAAGCACTCATTAAGCACTGCGCTTGATACCCTTAGACAAGGTGGAGAAGGACATATCCGACACTTACTCGGTTAGACTCCCAGCTTATGAGATTGATGTGCATACTAATTCAGACATATATAGGGCCCAAGGGGACAGGATACATTCCAAACGACGCTATCTGATATTAGAGATCACCAAAGCGTCTCATTAAAACCATTGTCACGAAACTCAAACCCTGTGGTACCAGTGTGCTTAATGCACAATCCATAAGACATGGCACCATGCATTTGTTTACAGCAATGCAGTTTTGATATGAATCGTTCCACATTAACAAGCAAATGGCCATCAAGATTGATTCATGCATCAACCGACTCATAGCTGAGGGTCTGCTTATCAAAATTGCGTGTTATATGCTTGAGTTAAACCTCAAGCATGCTTTCATCACAGCATATGATGAAACCATCTTTCTCCGTAAGGTGGAGGTTAGTCGGCACGGGGTACTCCAGTACTCTCCCGTGATCTTCCATGACGACGTAGGGACTACAGCGGGAACTGTATCCCTCTGCCAGAGCTTTTACCATGTGGCCTTATTAGGCGCCAGTGATCGAGATTTCGAGGCGGACATGGACTAGATATCACTCTGCCTACACAACCCGAATCAGCGCGGATCGCTGCGGTTCGACTGTGTCAGATGCACAAGGAACACGACGTTAGAAGATCGACTCGAATCCTTGTGACACCGGAATCAGCGTCTGGCTACCTCGAGTAGCTGACATCCTGAGCATGGTTGTATCTACCCCCTTAGCGGTTAGGTCTCGCCGCGTCTACTTTGAGCGAGGCAACGCCCCTCGTACAGACGAACAGCTCGCACCAGCACCCGGTCAGGATGTCTGACTGTCGGCTCGGGGGGCAAGTACTCAACCATCAGGCCCTTGCCAGTTGGGAACGGCTGCTGTGAGCTGCTATGAACTGACAATGTAGGCCAGGTTGCAATCGTGCGGTGTAATGCATAGAAGAAAGATGCAGAAGCAGTAGTCATTATGGTAGCCTAGTCAAGATGGCACTGTTGTGAGCTGAACGAGGTCGACGTGAAGTTATCCTTAAATACACTTTTAGGTTTACCAATGTCCTTCAATCAAATTAGTTCAACCCTGACTCCCACCCTGGGTACTCTCATATTTAGCAAGGTATTTATCAAGCTGGTCCTGGGCATGTTGCTTCGCCTCATCTGAGGCATCTGGGTTCTGGATAGTGCTACTCCTTGTCAGTCTTCTTTCTTTCTTTTCATCAGGGGGCGTACGCGTTGTATCTCCTCATTACGCCCGGGGGCTGGGTGCCTGGCGGCTCCTCATGGCATCGGTTTTTGCTTTGGAGGGGGACCTGGTCTAGGCCCGCTAGGGTGCGGCTTCGGTTTCGGCTTCGGTTTCTGGGCATGGTTTAGTTTTGTCTGTTGATGCGTGTAGTAGTGATGAATGCGTAGCAGCGTATGTGATCGACTGAGTTGGGTGTGTTGATCCAGGGGTTTAAGTACGGTAGCTCGAGGGGACGCCACTGTATTTGGTAATGATGATGTGTGCTGCGCTGCGTTGACCGCTCTTGGCTCGTCCAAGTCAGATGTCTGCATCTACATTGCTGCTGGCACGTACAAGGAGCAGCTCACCATCATGTACCCGGGGAAACTGACCATGTACGGCGAGACGAGAGGCTCATCCGCTGGGTTATGAGGTAAATCACCTCAGCCGCCATTCAATCGCACCTCCTCACACGATCACGCTTTCAACCACGGACATGCCGGCGCCAACAAAAGAGAAGCCCCTGCTTCCTCCTATACAGCACCTACTGGTGCACGCGCTGTCTGAGGACTTTCGCTCAAACTGGAGATTCTGCCCGCAGGCCTGACCGTGAGCTGTTTGTTTGGTTCAATTGGGGTCTCTTGGAATGATCTTGTAGCCGGTTCAAGGCAGAGGACATGTGCGACAATACGCATGCTGCGACAGACAGCCGACCAGCGCGATCCTATAGAGCCAGCGCAGCCGCTTCCTCAACCTCCGCCTCAACGACTGCAATCGGGTCCATCTGCACCCATAACCGGGGTCAAAACTGTGGGATCATCAGAAAGAGCGGGTTAGTTGGGCATCGGCATCTCTTCTATCTCGTCTGAGTCGATAAGGAGGAATGAGGACTATACCCCTGAGCAACGTGTCCAGATGGCAGCAGCAGCAGACACCAGAAAGAAAGATCACAGTTATACCAACTGCTGTATCAGAAAGCTTTGCGGGCCAACCCTACACCCGAGTTTCGAGCGAGGACCAAGAGGAATAACGACATGCAAAGAGAGGGACTCGGACTCGATCCAGACAACGGGATTCTATATTGGCGAAGCGAAGCGTTATCACTGTTCTGTTTGCAATGTCTCGTGTCGGGACAACGCTTCCCTCACACGTCATAAGAGGACCCCTCGCCATCTCGAAAAGATGGTAACGATTGCAGGAATAGCACGAAGACGTCGACGAGGAAAAGGCCATTTGTGGATGAATAGCTCCAAAGGGATACTTCTGGTTCGGTTCGGCTATGGCGTGATGTACTTGGTGAGGCTGGTTTGTGGAGTATATGCTTCTTTTCACGGGTTTCCTTGCGAATTTTCTATAAATGTGTTAAAGTACTCAGTTCAGGATGAGCATCTGCCATGGATAAATTCAAGATCAATCAGTATATTATTAAGTACTGGCTGCTGCATGGTATCCACCCTTTCATGCCAACCATCGTAAACATAAACATACATACATGCTTGCCAAATGTCAGAAAGATATCCTATCTAATTGGGTTCATCTGTGGCGTTATCTTAAGTGTGAAGAAAAGAGAGGCATATCCAAACCATAGCATGCAAAAAGATGACGCCGTACCATAACCATAACCATAACCATAATGCAATGCAGACAAGATAAGTATGGTATGAGTGTAACGAAGGACATGGAAACTGGGTATTCTAGTGATAGAGAATTTTTAAGAAAGGAGGCAAGGAGAAGAGAACAACGACAGTAGGGAGAACGAGGCTCTAGTGGGTATTTCCTATTATGTTTTCCTTGGTAGAGTCGAGACCTGCTCGGCTGAATGGTAAAGAAGAATGCGATTAGACACGCCCGTGACGACCGCCCATGTGGTAGCCTGCAGCAGAAGCCAAGAATCGGGCGACAAAGCCGGTGTTGCCGTTGCTGGCCATTCTCATCTTCTTGTTGGGCTGCTGGGGGTTGCGATGTTCGTGAAGGTCGTCAACAGACTGCTTTGCGTCTGCCTGGATCGCGGGAATGTTGACATAGCTGTAGCCCAGAGTGGAAGTAGAAGGGCTGTTGGTAGCGTCCGCTACGACGACTTCGTCCATGCTGGCCGAAGAGCATGAGGTGCTGATGCTGGCTGGAGTGCCGCGCGAGCTGGGAGCAATGCTGGAGGAACGGGAGCTCAATGAATTGAAAGTCTCTGCGCGAGAGAGGCAGGGGACATCGTTGACAGATGGTGGAGAGATAGATCGGCCGGACCGGTATGGCGATGTGCGAAGGCGCTGCTGGTGGTGAGGATTGTAAGGAGTGTACCGCTCACCCTCCAAAGCCTGTGGGGAGCCCCCAAGACTGGCAGAGGAGACGTGGCTGGGAAGACGCTTGCGAGGCGAGCCGCCCTCTACCATGCTGCGGCGAGCGTCTGCACGCCCCTCGAGCTTCTGGCGACGCAGACGGCTAGCAAGGAGCTCTGCGGATGCATGGAGGCGGCGCCATTCGCGGTAATGTTGGTGCTGTTGCTGTTGCTGGCGTCTCAGCTCTGCCTCGCGCTCTTGCGCCTCGAATCGCTGACGAATAGGAGCTAAAAAGGGCTCGAGATGTAGAAACAGGTCGTCTTCGGTAACCCTAGTGTCCCAGTCGAGAAGAAACAGCAGCTGGCGCTCCATCAGGTTCACCTCTGGCAGCGAGAAGGAGAAGCCATCGTAGCCCTTAACGGCTGTGTAGCGGGCCCAGTGCTTGTTCTTTGGGCTGGAGTCGTTCAGGTTCTTTGCAGCCAGGATGAGCGATGCAAGAAAGATTCGATGGACAGTGCAACGCATGCCCTTGGCGACAGGCGGCAAGCGGGCCCGCAGTCGAGCCAGGTAGACCAAAGAGGTCATCAGCGTAGGAACCTGGACCTGAGACCGAGTGACGAGCGAGATGATGAACGTCTCGAGCGATGGCAGAGGAGGCAAGCCATCCAGTGGAGGTGTGCTTGGAGGCGTAGGCTGGCCATGACGGCTGACGGCCGAGGTCACATGCGACTCGCAGCGGATGACCAGGGAAGCTTGCTGAGCCAGATACGCAACCATCTCTCGTGATACTGGACGGCTGACAAACTCATTAAGAGCGGCTCGATTGAGAGCCACGGGAGCATCCATGGTGATGCTGTTGTGGTGGTGTTGTAATTGTTGATGTTTGTGTTGATAAGAGCGACGCAAAGAGTATACCTACTTCAAAGCGGACGAGGCTGATGTTATTGGAAAACGTCAACACCCAAAATTAAAGAGATAAAAGTAGTATCTCGTATTGTCTTGATTTTAACTCTTTCTCTTTCCGATAGCGAATGGGGCGAGAAGAGCTGAAAGGGAATGTTGACAATGGTCTTTGTTTGGGGGCGAAGTATCTCTCTGGTGGCGAGGGGGGAAAAAGCAAAGCGAGAGATAGAGAAAAAGGACAGAGGGAGATTATGGCGACGAGCTGACACAGGACGGACAGCGATGTTTTAAAAATGAATCAAATTCCCGTCCAGCAGGAATAATGTGGTTCTGGAATGCTGAGAGAGAGGATAAGGTTGTCGTGTCAACCTGTCGGAAGCGCTCTGCGACTGGCGATCTTTGGAGCAGGAAAGCAGCGCTGAGCCTGAAATAGATCTTCAGTGACAAACTGAGTACGAGGCTGTCTAGCGAGTTTGATATGAAGTTCGTATTGAGCGTCGGTCGCAGAAGAGTCTGGTCTGGTGGTGGATATGGAGTGAATGTATAACCCGGGTGAGGTAACACCAAGACAATGCAATGCAGCGAAGGTGAATAAGGCTGATTATAATAGTCAAAGCAAATCAATTAATGATTACTACTGCAAGAGAAGAGTAAAAAGAAAGGAAGATCAGACTGAAAAAGAGAAATGGCGAGACTGAGCATGTGGATGACCGCGTGAAGAATCCAGCGAGGCGGCCACCTGATGTACTTTATAAGAACTTATGAATGTAGCTTCATCATCGGCCACATAGTCTGGGTTCTGATTGATCGCCATCGGTCCATCAATCCGTCGGTATGTTTGCAATTAAGGTGGTGGTGCAGGGCGGCTGGACAGCTGCAAGGACATTTTAGCCAGCAGGAGCATCCACAGGGATAACTGGTAGGCACTAGCTAACCTGGGAATCATCCTGGGCCCGATGGGGAGAAGGAGACAGGAGCGGATCGAATGGAATCGAGGAGCATCTCAAACGCTGGATTCCAGTGACTGATTGACAGTCGTTGATTGATTGATCGATGGAGCTGCGATTCTTCAAGGGTCAAGCTTGGATTGTCCCTTTGGCGCGCGATTGGATTGAACGCGATGATTGGTACAAGCCCTATACACCACAGGAACAAATCAGAATGCATTATAGTACATGGAATTAATTATAGATATTATAGATATTCTACGCAGGTACCTTAGTATTGATACTAACTACTCTTCAATGAATGTCTTGTACTGTAGTCTGTAGTCAAAAAGCGAGGGGCATTAGTAGATCTACCTACTCCATAATGCATCGGGGAAAATCCAGTGGCAGGAGAAATCAAAGCATCGCCAGCGAATCATTACTCCCTTCCAATTTGTCCCTCAAACACTGCCATAGTTTTATTGTCTTTTAGCAAGGCAAATATCCATCTACTCCTCAGCCTCTACGCTGGACTGAAACCTTTTCCTGGGGCGAAACGCGCTCCTGTTCCGGACAGGAATCCTCGCAACGCGTCTGCTTTGACCTTGTTACCTTCGCCATGTCTATCCCATTGACTTGCTTGACACAGGCGTCCAGCCTGGAATCCAACTGTCTCTGCTCCTTCTTGAACCCTCAAGGAGCTTCTCCTAGCTTTGTTGAATTCACCACGGAAGCCGGATCCAGAAATAGTTGCAGGCGCCATTCATTCTTTGGCTGCTGGCAAAGTACATGATGCAGTCTGCACTCCACACATCCTCACATTCAGAGAATGGACTGGATTCAATATATGATATCATCTATGCATCCAGATTCTCATTCATAATCAAACTCTACTATCTATGAGGACCGAGACATTGACTGTCAACCCCCTCCAGGGCCCTCCTCCCGTAGGTTGTACCCCTCCATCCGTCATCCCCAGCGAAAACCCCCGAGTACACTCGTGTCAAGGAGCAGATTCCCTCCTACGAACCTGGATCAAAACCAACACGAATTGCTGTAATATGGACACTAGACTAGCAAGACAGTACCTAGACTGCCTTAGTTCCTACATTCCCCTCCCTTAATTGCATCCTCTGATCCTGCCCGCCACAATATACGACGCGAGGTCATCTTGCAAGGAGGAAGGGAAGGGTCTATCTGTAACTTCAATTCCAGAGCACGAGTACTAGTAATCCATGGCCCGTCCATGCTCTCCTCCTGCTACTTTTGCAATTCATTCCCGCAGACATCTGTAGTTCATGGACGGCTACCATAACGAGGAAGTATCCTAAGCGCCCGACACAGGGATATTCGTGGGCGCTTAAGCGCATGTTCCCTCGTCTCGCTTCGCGCGCGGCGTGGGTCGATTTCTATATATACAACTGAATCCTGGTCCATAAGTATGTGTCATGTTCTTATTGTGGGTACGGTTTATTCTTGGAAGAGGTTGATGTCCAACATGCTTCGATGGGGTCATTGGGTCGGGTTATACAGAATGGGATTCGGGTACCGCTGGTTTGCTACTCAAAGCTGAGAATAGGGCGCATAGATACTTCAACTTGGGGGATACAGGGCTGGATTGTTGAGGCCTGATTGTATCTGAAACGAGTGTGTTGGCGCTAGACTGTACGGAGTAGTAGGCGCCTTATGATGCAGTCACCGTTTGAAACGAGAGCGCGTAGTGAAACTTCTATGTTTGGATTTGTGTATTTCCATTGAATTGCTTAATAAAGAAACTGGTTGTTTACATATAGACTGCTGCCTTAAACGTTTAGGCAACACTGGCAGAGTAGTCGGACACGGTCAAAACGGCATTGCTTCCGCTGAAGGGCTCAGTACCGGCTTGCACATCGACCAGGTAGAGGCTGCTGGACAGTCCCTGGTTACTCTCCAGGTAATTGAAGAAGTCGAGCATGTCACCGGAGAAGCTCTGCGTGGTCGACTGGGCCACGAAGCTGTACACCTGCATCGAGCCGTTCGGGCCGAGGTACAGGTTCCACTTGATGCCGTTGATGGTGGGCGTGGCGATGGGCGAGCCCGTCGAGGAAATGGGACCGGCGCCGCCCAGAGCAGCTAGCCAGACCATGATCTCGTAATTGTGGCTGCCGCTGGGGGACGTGCTGAGGAACATGTCGTAGGCGACATCGGCGACGATGTTGGAGCCAGAGTAGCTGTCATCGTCAGTTTCATAGCCACAGAGAATCTGTAAGAACTTCCTACCTCCACTTCCAGGTCGAGTCAATGCTGCTGATGCTGCTCAGGGTCTTGGGGGTGAACTGGAGAGCGGCATTGGCGAAGCTCTTGACCTGGCCCTGGCCACCGGACCAAGACCACTTGGTGTTCCAGACGATAGTGTTGCCCGAAAGAGATTCAAAGGTGGTGCACTGGGAGCCAGAGGTGGCACTGGACTCACCCCAAAGGTTGTTGTAGAGGATGTAGTTGCCCTCGGTGACGGAGTCCCATTGGCCGCAGAAGGTGGTGGCTGCTTGGGCAGTCGCTGCGGTGAGCGAGAGAGCGAGGGGAAGGCTGAACTTCATTTTGAATAATCGATCAAGTTCTTCCGATGATGATCTGTCGACTGACGAAAAACAGACAGAATCAATCTGAGGTTCTCCCACTCTTATAGTTTCCAGAACACCCTCTCCTGAACCCCCGGGAGGATATTAGGCCCTTTATCCATAGCCTGAATCTTCGAGGCTTAACCTCTTTGATGCCATGATCATCACCCTCAATCTTCACAACTCGGTCAGTGGACCGAATGGTCCATTGACTGGTGGATCAATATACCCAAGCTTCAGCTTGAGACACCCATTGCGGCCGCTCCCCACATGTGGCTCTGAAGGATCACGGAAAGGTCCATTTTACCCGGACAATTCCCGACGAATGGAACAATCCGAGACGACGCAGGCACGGAATGATCGACCAGAATGGCAATTGTCTCCGGGAGCAATAATGAGGATATTGGTGGAAATGATATCGGGATCGAGCGGATGTAGATAGAAAGAAGCAAGAAGCATTGTGGATGAGTATAGAAGGATGGCTGTGCCGAAATAGATTGACCTACGTCAGCGGACCCCGCATTCTGCACTCCAGATCCAGGAGTATATTTCCCTCTTGTTACAGAGCGACGCTAGCATCCTAGCGAGGTTAAAGAATCAGGTCTGCAGGATTCAGAAAATCCGTTGATGTTGCGGTTGACGTGAGCCAGTGACAACTGACAACTCCAATTCCCGACGGGGACCCGTTTCATCTAAAGGGAAGATCGACAGTCAGTTGGAAGTTTTTCCTGCAATCCGTTCTCTAGACTATCGTCCGGAATTTCTGACGGTGTTGACTGCAGAGTCGAGTGTGCTTAGGAGAAGTTCCGAATTAATACCGAGCCATATACCACCGGCCGTTTCATCCTATTGGTGTAGAGTGGGTATAGCACTATGAATAAAGCATAGTTAAGCGGAATCACTTTGCGAAAATGGCCGAGTAGTTAAAAATCCAGGCAGTCCTTTTCACCATCATATAGGAGGGTTCATAATTTCAGTTCCGATATCCGAAATGCGTCTATGCAGCTATAACAGCTACATCTATCGTCATTAGTCCTATTGACACGGGTGTGGCCCCGGTCTTTCAGGTTCTGCTCTGAAGCATTGTCCATGGGGCAGATATACTTCCCTTCTTTGCAATGATATGAAGATAAAGAGAACAGTTATGCTCTCTGCTTGAATGCATACAATGCAATGACTTGCATCCTCAGCGGGATCAATGAGGAATCACTACAGTTTGAAGCGGAAAGGCACCTGGTTTTGCTGACATAACAGAGCAGTCTCAACCATCGACAATGGCACCTTGAGTTCATCACTGAATAGTACTAATAATTATCATGCTCAATCCATTGCAGACTTTGAATCTGATAATCTGATGCCTTTTCGGATGTCTCTATCCGTGGTGGCCTGAGATCCAACCCAAGGAAAAGGAAAAACAAACAGCGCCCGACGCCAGGGGAACTCCTTCAACTAACCAGGGATTCAGACTAATTTCGCGATCTACGCGGGCGCCGCGGACTCCACCATATTTTTTCTGCCTGTAACTCCTGTTAAGCTTCTTTTCGTCCCCAGATTCTATCGATTGTCAATTTTGGTCTCCCAATTGACTTGGTCTATTGCTCTACATCACAACCTCCACCATGCCCTCCAAATCCTCCTCCCAACAATCGAGTCCTTCCCGCAAAAGTTCCTGCGGCTGCTGCTTCTCAATGCGCAAACTCGGTTTCCTTGCGGTCTTCGTGGCCATCTTCGCTGCGCTGTACAGCTACCTCGATGCTCGTCTTGAGCAATTCTACATCTTCAATCCCGAGCAATTGCACGATCTCTCCACGCGCGCCGTCCAGACTCATGGCAACAACACCCGTGCGATGGTCGACTTTATTGTCGCCGAGCTGGACCAGAAAATCCCTGGAAACCACCTGAACAAGGACGAGGAATGGATTTTCAACAATGCTGGTGGTGCTATGGGTGCCATGTACATCATTCATGCTAGTAAGTTTGTTCAATAGGCTCTCGGCTGGTCAATCTTGACCGAAAGTACCCTGCTAACCATGATTTAGGTATCACCGAATACTTGATCATTTTCGGTACTGCCTCTCCCACTCTCTCCTTTCCCCCTTCCGAGCTTTTCTAATCAAGACAGGCACCGCGATTGGCACCGAGGGCCACACCGGCCGCCACACCGCAGACGACTACTTCAACATCCTCCAGGGAACCCAGGTCGCGTACGTTCCTGGTACTTTCGAGCCTGAGGTCTATCCCGCTGGCACCGTGCACCATCTCCGCCGCGGCGAGGTCAAGCAGTACAAGATGGAGCAGTCCTGCTTTGCCCTCGAGTACGCTCGTGGTTGGATCCCTCCCATGCTTTTCTTCGGTTACGCCGATACTTTCTCCAGCACCCTTGATTTCCCTACCCTGTGGGCCACGACGAGAGTCACAGGCCGCGAAATGATCAAGAATCTGCTGCGGGGGAAGTTTTAATCGCGCGATGATTGCGACGAGACACAATCAGAGAGATATGGGATATTGTACTGTAATACGATATTGCGCTTGTATTATAGATCATGGTAATGCTCTATAGATAGGATATAATCTTCTTATGCTGCCTCAGCTGCGTGCAAATCAAGCTGTTTTGTTTTTTTCTTATCGAGCTCCTTTCCCGCTGACAAAGCATAATGCAAACGGAACAAACGCTAAGAATCCGCCTATCAAAAGATCCATCAATCTATCAATCGATCAATAATTATCGCGGGGCCAGAAATTCTTCTTCTCTATTAAATGATTCGGTCTTTCCCTTGGATCTTCCACCAAAATGCCTCCAACACTGTGTTTTAACTGCAATGAAACTAGAGCCGTTATTATCCGTCCCAAGAACCGGCACAAGCTATGCCGCGCCTGCTTCCTCGAAGTCTTCGAGACCGAAGTCCACGAGACGATCACCTCCTCCGCCCTCTTTCACCCCGGCGAACGGGTCGCCATCGGCGCCAGTGGAGGCAAAGATAGCACGGTTCTTGCTTCAGTCCTCAAAACACTCAACGAGCGCTACAACTACGGCCTAGAATTATGTCTGCTCTCCATCGACGAGGGTATCAAGGGCTATCGCGACGATAGTCTGGAGACTGTCAAGCGCAACGCGGTCCAGTACGATATGCCGCTGGAAATCGTCGGGTATAGCGAGTTGTACGGCTGGACGATGGATCAGGTCGTCGAGCAGGTCGGCAAGAAAGGCAACTGCACCTACTGCGGGGTGTTCCGGCGACAAGCGCTGGACCGGGGCGCCGCGCGGCTGGGTATCAAGCATGTTGTCACAGGGCATAACGCGGACGATGTAGCAGAGACCGTCATGATGAATCTACTGCGAGGTGACCTGCCGCGCCTGTCGCGGGGGACCAGTATCGTGACGGACTCGGCGGCGTCGGATATCAAGCGCAGCAAACCGCTCAAGTATGCGTACGAGAAGGAGATCGTGCTGTACGCGCACCACAAGAAGCTGGATTATTTCAGCACGGAGTGTATCTACTCGCCTGAAGCGTTCCGAGGCAGTGCCCGGACGCTGATCAAAGATCTTGAGAAAATTCGCCCCAGCTCGATCTTGGATATTGTCAAGAGCGGAGAGGACATGGCTGCTCTGGTGCCGTTGGAGGTTAGTTCGAGCGGGAAGAAGTGCGGTAGCACCGCTGCTGCTGCTACTCCTACTGCAGAGGACGATGAATCGGCGGGTGGGTGTGGTAGTCAGAATGGTCGATCGAGCGGTGGCGAAATGGCGGAGATGGAGAAGAAGCTCGCAGAAGATGACGCCGCGCAGTCGAGAGAGACAGAGATCAAGCTCCCAGTTGCCCCCAAGAGAAAGAGCGGCAAGGCGAATAACCAGAAAGCGATCAAGAGTCAGACAATGGGCAAGTGCGAGCGCTGCGGATACATCTCAAGCCAGAAGATCTGCAAAGCGTGCATGCTCCTGGACGGGCTGAACAAGAACCGGCCCAAGACCGCGATCGAAGTGGGCGTCGGGATTGAGGATGAAGAAAGCAGCTCTACGCTCATGAGGCAGATGGAGCGAGTCCAGTTGACGACCGGCTAAGCCAGAGGAGAAGTATTCCTACACCTACTTTGACACGCTCTGTGATGGCGCACCCCTCCCCGGCAGGACTCAGGCCGTGAGATCGGCCAGTTCACCGTCCGCCTGGCCCCTAAACCGATCGTATAGATTGATAGACCAGGCAAGACTCCGCGCGGCTCGTCAGCCTTTTGTCCTACACCTCCGCAAGGATTCCTGCGGCACATCAGACGCATGGCTAGACATGCTTGCATGGCGCCACCGCCACTGCTGCGCACCCGCCCCAAATTGCACGAGAGATAAGAAACCAGATCGATGCAATTGAATCTATGCCAAACATAGTCCTGTACAGGTCATCCGTAACTCCAGTAATGCTATAATACACAGTCTATGCCCATCTCATCCACTTCCTCTCATACCTCAACCCAATCTATCGCATCGAAGCCGATTTCCTTCATCCCATCCCATCCAAATGACAGGAGAAACCGCGATCTACTCCTTCCCCCCCTCCTCCACAACCGGCAAATCAAATCCCACCCGTCTAGCCGTCAACCGAATCTTCTCTTTCTCCGTCATCGTCATGCCAGGGTTATACCGCTCCACAAGAGCAGCATACACCCTCTGCGCACGCGCATACTGCGCCATCTGCTCGGCCTCTTGTACCCGCTGCTCGAAGTGTGGATCTGCGTCTGCCGCTGTTGGAGATTGTAATTGTTCGCCTGCGCGGAAGGCTTCGCGGATGCGTTGCTGCAGGGGCGTTGGGTTGGAGAGGGTGCGGCGGGGGAGTTCGCGGAGGACGGCGCGGTAGGTGGAGCGGAGGTGTGGTGTCATTTTTCTTCTTTTTCTTCTTTTTGTTTTTGGTTTGGGGTTGTATGAGTAAGTTGGTTTATTGTTTGGTGAGGTGGAGGAGGGCGAGGACTGAGGACTGGACCGTCGATTTAAATCTAGAATTCTAGATTGGTCATTTCCATTTGGAGGCGATATCATCACGTGACCTTATCAGTGGCTTTACAGAAGTACTAAGGAAATGAAAAGATGCGATGCGCTGAATAGGCATAATGTCGATATTATGTCAATTATCTAACTATGTATGTTGAATATATGTACACCAGTGGTTACGGCCACTTGGACCGTCATTGGACCATCTCGTCAGTCAATCATCAGAAGGCATGTCACGTCAGGGTAGGGAGTATAGAAACATATGTAGAGTGATATAGGAGTCGTGGTTATAGTAAGTAGGCATGGTTGCTAGGCCGTATGTAGTAGTAGAAGTCGGCCAATGAGTTGTCTTTCCTGGGATGTCGGGTCAAGACCGCAGCCAGCCGAATTTTCTGCGTCCAGTGTCGGCGCCCGTGGATGGTTCAACCTGTACACTGCGTGCATACAAGTCCTACTCATATTAGCCAATAAGATCATCATCTGCTGGTCTGCGACGAACCTCTTCATCTCCAGAAAGCTTGATATCCAGGACCAACCGCTGCACATCCTCATGTCGATGGATATGAGCATACGGGGTCTTCTGGCTGCGCTGGATGCCCAGAATGACTTCTCCCATTACCTCGAATTTCCTCCAGTTGATCCGCGATCGGTTGTCTCCGATGAAAGTCTTATTCCCTTCCTCGGCCGACACCAGATCACGGCGATGTAGTGGGAGGAACGGGATTCGCTCCGAGAATGAATTGTCCCAGGCCAAGCGATATGCAAAATGGCTCTTTTGCGTCCCCATGAGGATCACAAGCCTCATGAAGTCCTTCTGTATTTGCACTGGGACCAGCTCCCGCGTCTGAGACAGCCTATGTACTGGAGTTCCATTGATGCCGGCAATTAGTGCACCCAGGGAGTTGTAGTTATTCAACCGACGCAGTTTCTTCGATTAGAGTTAGCCATTTCCTTTCCTCGTTCATGATTGATTCTCACCTGTGCGATGTTCATAAACTTCTCCAGGGCTCTTGCCCGGTGCTTCGGCTTGTCCCGAAGAAGGATCATACTAGCCACGAAAAAGGCAATATGGTTGAACTGCTTGATCATGCGATTGACATGCTTCAAGCTCTGAATCTTATCTTTGTCAGGACCCGAGATACTAACATGGCGTACAAGGTCCCGAGGTCGAAACGAGTTGAACATGATCCAGTCAATTCGTGTTAACTCCCGTGCAAAATCTTCATCGGGTATCTCCATTAATTGCCGCCATTGTATCTTGGTCAGTGGCACGCTAGGTGTCAGCTCCAGGTGTTGGGACTCTCTTTGGGCAGCTTCAATGCTCAAGCTCATGAACGATTGGCTCGAGATCGTGCCTGGCTTGTCCACGCTCGAAGTATTCGATAACGCCCCAGAGAGTCTTGTGCTCTGCTCTGGCGGGCCCTCGCTCAGATCTAGAGCGCTCATGTTGTAGATGGGATCCTCCTCCTCCTCTTCCTCGGCTTCGTTCTCTCCTGAGGTAGGCCCTCCCAGAAACAGAGATGGAGAGCTTCGGCCGGAATTGACGTAGAAGGTTCCCTGGTCATCGAATTCCTCCACGTCGCCGTCTTTGAATGGCCACCCAACATCGTCATCTTCCGTGTTCGCTTCGAGATACGACCCAATTTCTTTGGCGGCAAACATGTAGAAATGACTCTTCTCCAACGTTGATACAAAATCCAGGATCCGCTTCCGAGTCTTTGGGTATGCCAAGTCGCCGGGGTACTCCGATACCCACTGCGCCATCACGTTGAGCAGTCTCAGCTGATCGGCAATGCGGGTCAGCTGGTCAGTGATGTCCTTCTCATTTCGTTCGAAGCGATGTATCAGCGCATTGAGTAGAGTGGCGGGCGCCGCAAACTTGCGATATAGGCACAGGAAGATCGACGAGAACTTCGAGTCTTGCTTCGACATCGGCTGCGCCACGAGCCGATCAACTAACTCGTCAAAGGTATAACCGGTGTCATTCGAAGTGCCGTCGCTTGTTGATTTGTCCTTGCTGCTGCCACCAGGGCTTGACGGGGCGCTACGCGACACATCGATCTCATCATCCATCTCCAAAAAGCTATTAAAGGCGTCCGATCCGCCGCTGTTTCGCCAGGCCGAATGGAGCCGATGCTGGCGATTCCGGTCCTTGGCTGGAGATGAATCCCCTGATGCTGATGGCCTGTGCGAGTTCAACGTGGCTCCGGCGGGAGGGGTGTGCGGTCGCACCGGATACGAGTTGCTCCGGGCATATCTCGAATTGTGCGGATTGGAAGCCAGGTTGGGAGAGTCGGTCCGGTCGGCGGGATACCGGTCGTCGCCGTACCCATCGACTCCTGAATCAAACACACTCGTGGAGTTTGAGCCGCCCGCGGCTCCGTTGAAGAAGGCTGTAGGTGTTTCGGAGTTGGCACGAGTATGGTGGCGGTCTTGCGAGCGCGGTCGGAACTGGGAGTCGACCGAGGTCCCCTGGTCGAGCTGGTTGTGGGAAAGATCGGTGAATTCTGAGGATCACAGTTAGCATTCAAAGTAAGCAGCAGCTGTGAAATTTATGTGGGTTTCCGCCAGTAGATAGATAAATGATCGGTCGGTTTCATTGCAAAAAGGGCAAAAGGGTGAGCGAACGCTAACTCAGGCCGTGCCGCGAATTAGCGCGATAGCAACCAGCCCAAAAGGGGTTGGTTGTTTGCTCGTCCCAGGCTTTGATGCGAAACGCCCAGGAAGCCCCAATCAAAATGGTGGAACAATAGGGGTATAGGGGGAAAGCTTTTGCTGTTTGAGGTGTAGTGATTCTGTTGGCCACAGGGTCGTAGGGCTAGACGGCAATGTTGCCATCCGCCTGATTGACACTCACCATATTTTTTGCTCACAACCGATCGCAGAAGCATGGCAATGCACATCTTTTGCGATTTTGGGGACACGGGGGACATCCGATGAATCTCATAATTGCCCAAAGCAGGCTCGAGGGGTTCATTGTGCCTTCCAACATCACATTTACTCGCAATTAAAAGAAACGGCAAGGATGACGCGGATAAAGTGTCTAAGCAAACGAGCCATTAGCAATCATATACTTTTCCTGAAGGAGTACGAGTCTGAAGCAAGCGGAAGTACTCCGTGGAACATACCAAGTAAGCCTGTCAATTCTGAGAGGCTCGCCGGTTGGGTCACGTCGTGAAGAACGAGCGCTCCGTCAATAACTTTTGGCGAAGTGGCATCGGTGCCAATCCAAGGCCATTCGAGCTCTCCATTGCGTCCGATCGTTATCTCCCTGGTCGAAATTTCCACAAGTCGAACAACGTACACAGTGCCGTCTAACGACATTTTCTTTGTTGTCGACCTTGAGGATAGCGGGTTCTTCATGTCTAGAGCGCTCCGAATGAATGTGGATTTGCCGGCTTTCTCTTGGCCAACAACGGCGATCGTAAGGTGCGGGAAGTTCGGCTTCTGAGATATCTATAGCGCAAATCAATGGTTAGCCGTTTACTACAACCCCCATCAGATCATAATGGGCGCGGATAGAACATACCCCGTTACCGTCATGGGTCGACAATAAACCCGTGTCACTCCTGGAGAGAACATGGTCCTCCTCCTCTATGAGAGGGCTCTCCACTTTACTCCGTGTCACCGTTGCCATTCTGGTGGAATCAAGCTTATACAGACCACCGGCCGGTGCGGAAGTTGTTCTGCCCGGGAGACCTGGTCTCTGCAGGAAGGGTGCAGGCTGAGCTCTGTCGCTAGAGGACCGCTCTCTTCGCGGTTGCTGAAAGGTCGTCATAGAGTCGTTTTGGTGCAAACGGTTGGACGATCGCGACGGATGGAAGGGGCCAACGGAGACGTCAACATGCGATAGTGCAAAATCCGATATTGCTAGGTGAGTGACTGATGTAGACACGACAGCTCATCCATTGTCGCTTTGAGTAGAATGATGGTCAATACTGATTGAGAACCATTGAATTTCTCTGAATAGTTTTTGAGTCACGCTCTCTTTATCGGCGGTCTCCTCTTAATCTCTTTTTCCGCTGACGGAGTGATCGATCGATGTTCGAATACGGATCTCACTGATGAAGAGATAAATTTAGTAAAACTCGTCGTATCGTGGGGAGAACTTCAGGATAAGCTCACGCTCACAGGAACGCCTTCCAGTTCAAAGAGCGCAATGCGGTTGGACTCAATTTGCCCTTGCAGATCCAAAGGCGGTTTGCACTTCCCGCAAAGGCGGAAGGACGATGGGTTGTCTGGAACAAAGAAGATGAAGATCACCTCTTCGGTACAAAATCTCGGAGGCTGAGGTGGGTTGTCAGACACTCAACACATCAAGATGAAATAGGTATGAACGCGAGTAATATTAATAGAAATGAGAAGGAGACATGTTGAATCACTTGGTCCTAAATATAAGGGCACGATACGCATATAGAACTAGATCGTCCAGGCTCCACGATTTTCGCGTGACTCCGGCTGAAAAAGGCGGCGGGATCCTCAATCGGTGGAGGCAGGCAGACAGAAGCCTCCACTGTGCATATCGCTTCAAGATTGGATAATTGACGGCCTGAGCCTTGATGATCAACAAGAATAAGACAGCAATGACAAGACCATAGGAAAGAGACAACAGGAAGGCAAAGGAATCTTATGGTTCACAGCTGACTATGGCATGGAGGAACCCGGACGAATCGGAGCAATGGTGTCCTGTAGTGGTACAAGAGAGACACAGCACTTGAAGGTGGCTCAATGGCCTTTCCGAATCAGAAAAGGAGTCTGTCAACTACATTGTACTAAGATGTCCAGATCAGTACACTATTCGTCGTTCAGTCGAGAGCAGTGAGCCAGTTAGATTAGAGACCAGCTTTCATTCAGCTATAGAGGGTCATCGCTACGGTTGATGCGAGACTGTTATATCTCTCTAGAGTCGAGTGCAGACTGTGTAGTACTCCGTATATTATTCGCTTAACAAGGGACACGAACAAATGCCCCAACAGCAACCTCATTTAGGGTTAGAATACTAAAAGGCGTACTCAAAGAGTAAGCTGCCCAGGTAGTTACATGTAGCTAAATGAGCTAAGTAGTTAGATGAACGCACCGCCGCTTAAACCCGTGGACGCCTTCAACTTCATTTGTTCCGGCGAATGGTACTTTGAGTCTTTGACCTCGCTAGTGTTGTAGACTTGTAGTGGTTGGATGATCAGACTAAGGACATAGCTAACAGCCCAAAAATCATCGGATTGGTCCGGATTCTTTTCGTTTATATCCACTGAGGGTCGATAGACTTCTGCATTGACACTTGAGAGCTGACACTTCCGGATTTGCAGTTGTTTTGCCTTCTTGAGAACCGCCTCTCAATCCTAGAGCGAATGGCGACGCATGGTTTTGAGTGACAACTTCACCCCAAACGAGGGTAGTCAAGTCTTGTACAATACGACGAAGGATTCAAGAGACACAATCACGAAGTCTCAGCCCATAGACAAAACACAGAAAGGCCCGTCCCATCATGAGGAGAAGATCTCCAGCAGCGGATCCTGAATCCTCATTTCCCGTCACGCAGCCTGATTCGGGCTCCACTGTGGCCGGCGTCTAATGGACGTAGCCTAAGCATTCAATCACCGTTGCGAGCTCGGCTTCATGTGTTCCAAGCTCATCTTTGACTAACGGGGTCGATAATTATGGCTTTCAGCCCGGTAAATCACACGCATTACCAGAAGCGCCCCACGGATTCGTTTGACCGATACCTCCACTCACCTATGATTCGAGTTGTTCGACATCAGGTCGATGGTGTCTCGGCCGGTCGGGTCAACCCCCGCATTCTGCCATGGTCCGAGACATAGTTTGAATCTCGGTGATAGAGATAGGGCATATCTTACTGGGAACTGAAAATGGTATTAGACGGGGAAGATGGAGCAGACGGAAAATGAGGAGGATCGCCACTTCATGACTGTTGTCCATTTGTAAGATGTCCTGCATCGCCCAAATGAGAGCGGAATATCTATCTAAAGCTGTTTGAGTGGTTTGTGTTTCAGCCGATAGCAGAAAGGACCGGGATATATCCACTTCAAGCTATGGGGAGGTCTCTCTCATATGTTGCCCATTATTGCTCAACGTTGCCAGTGTCCCTCCCCGGATTATAGGAGCTCATCAAGGAGCCGTTCGCTATCGCGAATGCTCACTGTAGTGCAGCAACATGGCTGCGTTTGGAAATGCGATCTTCCAAGCTATATAGTATGAATTTTCTCTCTTCTCGCAGAGAAGAAATTTCAAGCGGGTGGCTGCTGCTGGTTTTCACTGTTAACCAAAGCCATAAACCTCATAAAGTCCTCTGCCTGCTTTCCGGTCTCCAATCCTTCTTCGCATCTCTCTCTCAACTTTCTAACCTTGCCCAAACCTCGGTTGAAACCCTTCTCCCGGGTCCACGAGCCTCGATTGCGGTAACCTCCTCGGCCCCTATGGTAGGGTCGTGATCGCCCGGCAGGTCCGTGTTCTATCCATTCCTCTTCCAGAGTAATCTTGTAGATATCGCGTAGGCAATCACGAAGCTGAGGACTCTGAGCAAGCAGGTCTTTGATTTGTGGGGAGGACGCTATCGCTTCCACGTTATATCCATTTCGTTTTGCTTGTGCGTTCGAAGTCTCGTTGGCTTCCTGTTCGCTGGTGACATTATGCGGGGTTTGGATGGCGTCTGTCGTGCTGGTCGGTTCCGGCGCCTGCGGTTTGGGTGCACAGTAAATCTTATGGGACTGAGTGCAGGCGAGCGAGCAACTGCAGACAGTTGGTGAGAACAAGGGCGGGCACACCGAGGTAATGGAAGAAAGCTTACCTCAAAAGCCCACAGGTAGGGCATTTGTACTTCGAGGGTTCCGAAACGCAAACCTCGCAAGTGCCAGGCATTTTTTGCCAGCTTGAGACTCCGAGCCAGCTGAGCTGCGATCAAACTTCGCCAAGCATGATTTGTAGCTTTTACAGCTACAGTCAGATGGCAGAATACGAACAAAGAAGTACCCTTAAGCCAGGGCAAAACCAATAACCAGCTGATAATGAAATCTGGTGGCAAGATCTTTCAAAATCATCTTCCGATCTACGCCATCTCCACGGAATGAAAAATTGTAGATGCCTCAGGATTCAGGAAGCATTCAACGAATACTGATCACATGATTCGTCGTCCCTTCAGATCTATGTCGGATTTGTCATCAACGGGAATTTGGCACATTTCCCGACAGTCATGTGACTTACATTGCGTCAGAGCTTGATTCATAGGGGATTCGGGAAAATAGTATTCTACTCCAGACAACGATTATCATCTCTTCTTTTCCAATATAGAGTAGCTTTCTTGCGAGCCATTTCCAGGTACTACTGAAAGATTTCTCAGAATATGTCTGTCAGCCGCACATCGACAAATATGCTCAGAAGGGCTTTCCTGGACGCCCGACTGTCGCCGCAATCTGCCGCCGTCAAGTCGCAAGGCATCAGACCAGCACTCGGATCATACAAGAGCATCCATAACTCCGCCCGGTTGCCTGCCATCACGGCCTCTGAGACTCGTCACCGGCCGACTTTGCGCCCTCATCATCGGCCTGCTACCCAAGCCCGGGTGAACGGACCGTTGCCCGTTACCAAGCGAACGATTTTCATCCAGACCGAAAACACGCCGAACCCTGATGTGAGATAAAGCCTCCCGATTGACATGGACGATTAGCTGTGTGTAGATGACTAATAATATACTACCTGGCAGGCATTGAAGTTTATTCCCAATCACCGCGTGCTTCCCGAGGAGTTTCCAACATCTTTCCTCGAGTATCTTTCTCCTCGGTCGACCCTTGCGCCCCCTCATCCTTCCCCGCTAGCAGCGAACCTGTTCAACGTCGATGGCGTGACATCAGTGTTCTACGGTCCGGACTTCATCACCGTGAGTAAATCCAGCGATGCGAACTGGGCGCACATCAAGCCCGAGGTCTTCAGCCTTATCACGCAGGCTGTGACGTCCGGAGAAGCGATTGTCAATACTGTAGAGAAGACAGGAGAACATGCGCAGGAGGGCGGTGAGCAGGAATCTCTCAGCTTCAATGAGGAGGACGATGAGGTTGTTAGCATGATCAAGGAACTTCTGGAGACGAGAATCCGGCCCGCGATTCAGGAGGATGGCGGTGATATTGAGCTCCGGGGCTTCGAGAACGGCATTGTGTACTTGAAGCTACGTGGCGCGTGCCGAACTTGCGACTCGAGCACTGTGACGCTGAAGAATGGCATTGAGTCGATGCTGATGCACTACGTATGCTTCTCCTACCACTATGTCTGTCTCGCACTAACGTTATTGCCATGAATAGATCGAGGAGGTCCAGGGAGTTGAGCAGGTCTTGGATGAGGAGGAGGCAATCTCCATGCATGAATTCGCCAAGTTTGAGGAGAAGTTGCGTCAGCAGAAGGGGCCCGAGGCTACAGCTTCTACGGGAGGTAAAGGGACCTTGGACTCGGCACCGTAAGCCCCCTGTCGCTGTTTATGCTTCAAGGTTTTCGATATACCGGCCGTCTATTCCAAATGTCGACGATTATTGCGTGGGGAAACATACCTTCAACTAGGTTGACGATCCACGATTGCCTTTCCCGGCCAGCTTGTACAATACAGAGAATTATACATCTGCCATATATCAAAGAGTATGCAAGTGGCTTGAGAGCATTTGGCATTGACCACTAGACTAGACCTTGACTGTCATGCAGCCAAGATAAACGTCAGGGTTCGAAGCTTGTAAACCCATGGATACATTTGCCATGACCACGGTGGCCAATCACCCAAGTGAGAAAGGTGTGATACCTTAATTCGCGTCGTAACCTGGTACATGTACCACGACAAAGAACCTTCCGTATCGAAGTCACGGGGTACGTTGATTTAAGAGGGGCAAGTTCTAGACAAATGGATGTTGTGTAGGTATACCTATCAGGTGATGCTTTAAAGAACATACATACATGCAGGGTTCTCTATCAGGATGTTTGCTGATTGGTTTTGATGCCCGTTCATTTGCTAAGAGGTACCAGCTATGAAAGCTAGCTAGATGCGAACCGAACAGATGAAAAGTATATAGTACTGCTCTGCTGTGTACCTAGTCGTTGGACGTAGGCACCAACTCCTCACATGCATCCATAGTCGCCACCTAACTCTGGAGCCCGCAGTTGCCTTAATCTGCTGAAAACTGTTGTAAGCTCTGAGATAACCGAGAACAGCATGGATATGTGCCTCGCTATGGTCATCGACTCATATAGTTCATGCATAGGCGCTAGGCAACTAACAGCGGGGTTGCTCAAAGCTCACAAAGGACTGGAACTTCGTGGACCTGTCTATGCGAGAGACATCATAGCCTGGAGTTTCATGAAATGTAGGAACGCGTAGATTTCGGCCGGAGTGGCTGGACCAAGGCTCTGAACTCAAATCCAGTTCGTAAGTTGCGATGTGGTGCTGTCACTGTGAGCAGAGTATACTGACTTGGCGACGGGACTTGGGGCCGGAATCTCGGGGTGAGCCGCAATTCGCTGCTGGAATGGAGGACAAGTGCGGTGTACATGGTTTCGCTTGAGTGAACCGTTAATTGTCGGATGGGTTTGACCTGTGTGCAGCTCTGTCTTGTATCCTCAGGTTGACTGAGCAATTCTCGGCGTGGGCGAATGATAAGCGTTTCGATTCCTATGATCGAGCGTACAAAGTACTACCAGATTTAGACTACCATTGGAGAAGGATAGAAAAGGTAGGTGCGCACGCTATACCCCGTAGACAGGTGCAACATCCAACGTCACGACGTTGATCCGTGGGGCGTTTTGAGCCCCATTACAGCGTGTCATTCGCCACTGTCATGTCCGTCAACGAGGGGTCTCAATAGCTTGTAACCATGGATGATAGCTGAACTGCTTGATTTCCATCGTATCAGAGATCTATCCGGAATACTCGACGTCTACTACCTTAGCCACGATGATGCCTACATTGAAGTAGAAGGGTGCATGTTACCACCAATGACTGGTAATCTGATCAGGTACTAGTACTACCTGACAACAGTCAGTTGACAAGGGCTAGGTAGGGACATGGTTTGGCCAAGGAGCAGCTGATTTTTGAGATACAGATGGAGGGGGCCAGATTCATAGTGGTCTACGAGTTTACAACCGAGTACTGTCGTCTGTACGGGCCTGGGTGATGGCCGGATGGGTCCAATGTGCGGGAAAGCCCTCTCCGCAAATTTCAATAGACGATCCTGCAGCATAAGAGGGGCAAGTGGGCCGCACTTAAACACCAACAACAAATTGGCGTCAAAATATTAATACTCAGAGTCTCAGACACTGGGGCTCGACTGTGAAATAGGTCGATGGGCAAGGTTATTTCCCCGCACAACAATGGTGTTGGTAAATTGCATGCAGGAGTAGTGGAAGGAACCGAGGACGCAAATGTAGTTCGTGTTCGGTTATGAAGATGGGTGCTTCATACATATTTATGTTGAGGAATGAGATATTTTGAATTGTGTCTAAATGTCTCATGTAGCTGTCAAGGGACTCCACTCTGCAATTATTTGTAGACAGATGTTTGCTTCTTCGACCAGCGAGGTAATTGGAGGTCCGTGTGTAACCTAACATCCATGATAGAATGACGTTGACGAGTATCCTACATGTTGACTTTGAACGCAATGAGGAATAATTTCTGCAACTTCAAACAGTGATGATTTATCCTCAACTCTACAGAAACGAACAGTATGTACGGAGTGCCTGATTCTGACCCCAGCCTTCCCTATGTGTAAGGTACTACCTAAGTACATATTTTCCAACCCCATAACCGTTGGAAGATGGAATGAAGGTAGAAACTCTCAGCCCCAATACATTTCTGGTCCCTTCTCCCTCATCGATATATTAATTAACACTGGTCTCAATGCCATTGGTCGGAATTCATATAACTTGCCAGTCTAGAGAGAGAGGTAGGCAGAAAATAATGAACGTGACCAACCTAAGCACAACTTTGATCAGTTAGTCTGGCAGCTGTCTCCGCATTTTTTGAAATTAGCCCAATGCACTATCCATGCTTCCAACCCTTGAGTTCTTGACATAAACGCCAGCATTAGCTGCTCGTCGAGGAAATTCGCAGTAAATCATGTTATTGTTCAATCTAGAATCTTCCTTTTGTAAGGGAAAAGAGACAGAGTATGAGCTGTCAACCCCGCTCTTCACTCAACAAGAATACCTAGACAGACCATATGTGTGCAGGACGTTAACGGCTGTACTTGTTTTAAACTCGAGCATCACTGAGACCGAGTCGAAGCGACTGGATCTTCTTTCTCCCAATGCGCCATTGGTAAGGTACCTTCGTAACCCCGGACGATCGTCAACTTGACCTCCAGAGACCCGCCAGGACCCGCTTGAAAATGCCATCCAGTGGTCAACCATTTTCCTGCTCCGGCCAGTGGCCACTGTCATATTACACGACTGACAGCCAAGTACAGCACCAGAAGATGATATTTTATCATGATCCTACTAGACCCACGAACTTTATTAATACCAACAATATTATTGCAGTCATTGGTGAGTTGGTCAGTCTACCGTAACCTTACCTGATCTCCTGTCACTACGTCTCTAGACTGATTCAATTAGAAAGGTAATCGATCGGTTGTCGTATCTGAACCGAGTCCAGGATAGTCGATATTATATAGATATCAAAGAATCATCTTGAGCAAGAAGAAACAATACAGTCTGCACATTTAGCTCAGAAAAGCGGACTCATTAATGGACCAATATAGTCATCAGTTATTGTCTAAGGTGCTTTGGTAGTAGCTCTCTGTTCTTGATAAGTCTCGCGATCGCCACTTCTCGGTGCCCCGACCCGTGGCTCGATCTAGTCCATCTTGTCACCTCCAAGCCCAAAACGCCCAAAAGTGGCCTGAGGTTCATAAGTTTACTGTACTTACATTTAGTTACCTTCCCTTAGGTTCTTCTACCCTTGGATGACTTAGTACCTCCCTTAGACTTGCAACTTGACTGGGGCGTACAACCTTACTCCTCTTTTCTTTCCATCGATTATTCTTCCTTGTCTAACCTCTCGGTTGTGTCTCTTTCATATCTTCTTCTCCTATCCCCGTTCCCCTCTAGATACATCCTATGTCTTATGTCCTTCTCATTCTTCCTCCCCTCCTCTAACCTCCCCTTCTTGATCTGGGACACCGAACATCGTGATTCCCAATCCCCTGCATCAGCTACCGCATTCTAGATCGACTACGCCGGTCGAATTGGTATTTCCATTTCAGCTACGTTTCCGACAGGCACCACAAACCGGTCCTCGCGATACCGCTGCGCCGCTTTCCTCTCCGCCCTAACGCATTCCCCTCCGCGACAAGGCAGTAAGATCACCAAACCTTTTTTTTGTAAACGACTATCATCTATATCCCATCTAATCGCAACGGAAATAGCTTCATCAATAGGCGATCGCACCCTCATACCTCATTCCTTCCAAGATGCGCTGCTCCTAAGCGGATCTGCCCACAGTTCAGGCGTCAAGAGTGCTTCCACAACGTCATTCGAGGTCACGCTACCACCCTCGCACCGCATCTTTCATCCCAAATACTGCGCCAAGTGTGACATCGACGCTGTCGCGATTTCGATCCGACTCTTCCATAGATTCTTGTGGACAAATTTCAGTCCGACCAAAAAGTGCCGAAAATAAGAAGACAACGGAATTACCTGAAGGAGAAAAGCTGCCTTTGTTCCCAGGCAAGCATTTAAGGACGATCTACAACCGAGATCCCATCATTCGCGCAACGCCTTTGTCGCAAAATTCTGTGCTCGTTTAGACCGGAAGCCTGGTCGCTTCTCTCGTCGCGTGCTCATTTCAGTTCGATTACGAAAAACAACTTCCATCATCGTCGAGGGATTGGCTTCGTTTGGGTTTGGTTAGAAAATAAAGGGACTTTTTTTGCTCTAGACTGGTAAGTCTCCGACATCTTGATGCGTCGCAAGCTTGCTCATACCTCGGGAACGCTCTCCAGACTTGTTCACGAATTTCTTCTGCCTTTTGTACTCGTTGAGAAGTGCCAGTGATACCCACGTCTATAAAGGCTTTCGCGTTAAAACGGCAAATTGTACATTGTTGCTTTCTACGGTATGTGTTGAGTCTTTGTCTCATGCTTTACCCCAGTTTACACCCCGCAATCCCCACAAAAATATCAACCCTTTTCATGCGGCGTGATCCTCTCAAACGTGGCTTCTTCTGGGCTGCCTACGTCTTCGTCCTGGGGAGCTCAAATCGCGGTTTACTGCATCCCAAGTTCAGTATCGCAATCAAATGGTCAACCGCATTGACCGCATGAGGCACACGGGGCATATAAACAAGCCGAAACCTCGTTTTTATCTACTTCTTATCCTTGAAATTGCAGTCAGTGGGTCGAAAGCTACCGTTGTACTGTTCCTTTGGGTGACAGGTGCCAGAAGTTGCCACAGACCCTTGAAGTCAAATCTCATTGGCCCTTGCTGATCTGGGTTGAAGGGTCCATATCATTATTTGAGGCCCCGGCTCTGAGGTGCTTTGGCGTTGAACCTTCCATAGCTTCTAACATCGCCACCTCAAGCTACTCAGTATAGACCTTATTCCGTGCATCTGCCTGCTATTTACCCTGCCTCTTTCTCTGCGCATCTGACTCAAATTGTCTTTATACTATGCGTCTGCTTCATCTCATTTCATTGGCACTTCAATTTCACTGGTGCAACCTTGAACTAACTTCTTTATGCGACAAGCTCATATTCTGCTAAGGTCATCTAAGTTCCTTCTTAACGCCAACGCTCCTTCAGCACATTTGCGAAGTTAATCAGGCTTATCTCTTATTTGGTTGATTCTCTTGAAGTTGACCATACAAGAGCTGGTCTGGTTCATATCTTCTTCTAGTGAATACTTTGTGCTGCTTAGCTTCTCGGCGTTGCACACAGAGTGGTGTTGATAGATTCAAAACCAATTTGCCTCCTCTGTCACTGCATCCAAGCATCATCTTTATCAAACATCAGTAAGTTGTTATCCCTCGCATTGCACCCGAAAAGACCTCATTCCATCTTCATACATTACACAGCCTCGGTGGGGTGTTTCTACTCAACCCGTCGGTGTGAACCTCCTTCATTTACATCTGGTGTTGCAGTCCGACTCGGAGTGTTCAGTCAGGCTCCCATTCTGGATCACCGACGTTGGGCGCCTGCTCATCTCGTCCTAGCTATCTGGAGACTCCTACTGATCTGCTTGTTTTAGTCCCTAGAGTCTCAGTCACGGCTGCGCTGTTGGCAGTGAATAAGACCTTTTCTCACAATCTACGCTTTGAGACAAACTTGAGCTTACAAGACGATATGGCCGCACCGTTCGACAAATCCGCGCAGGAATCCAAACCTGCCGACCCGCCAGCGGTGTCCAGTAATGCGTCAGTCAGGCTTGAAAAAACCCATCCTGGAGTCCGTCGCTCGACACCCGATTCGGAAGCTTTGGCATCATCAGATGACGACGTAGAGCACTCGCATCTGCCGTCGACATCTGCACCTGTTCCTGCGCCAAAACCTACTCGCCGTACTTCATGGCTGAACGAAATCCCGCTGAATATGCCCCGAAAGGCGTCTCTGACCACTGGTTCCTTGATCTCAGGGACGGGAGCCTCCAACCCGACCAGTCCCGCAGCTGACCACACCGGATGGCCTTCGGGAACCAGTCCTGGATTGAGCAACCCAATGAACTGGAACCACGTCGGGAACAGCTCGTTCACATGGGGCACAGGCATTTGGAATTCCGAATCTAGAAAAGAGCCGCCACCCCGACTCTCAGAGATTGTCCCGTCGCCTACGATGTCCAATACGTCTGCTGCTAACAACTATTTTGCTGATGAGTTGTTGAGTCCCACTGCCCGCACTACATCTGGAGAGTCGGCGATCCCGTTCTCTATCCCACTTCACCCCACACCCAAGACATATCGGTCGCAGTCCTACTCCGTGGGGCAGATGGATCCAGAGTACTTGAACACGATGGCCAATAAGTCGGCGGCGCCGTACCCTGGTGGCCGTGCGCGGAATGCTGGACAATACTCCGCACTGCAACACCGATCGTCTCGGCCAAGCCTCCTTGGAGAACTTGGTCATGACCCTGCCACTCTCGGCCGTGTTCGCGAGGATGATGATGATGGCGGTAGCGCGAACAGTTCCGATGGTAGTGTCAACGCTTATTCGGCGAATCAGGCCCGCACGATTGAGCAACTCTCGCGAGAGAATGCGATCCTGCGCCAGGCTGCAGGTCAACTGGATAACAGACTGAGAGATCGCGCCATGTCTTCCGCGTCCACGGCCAGTGGATACGCGGTTGGTAGCAACTTGCGCAACCTCCACCCCATTCGTGGAAGTGTACCCGAGGAAACAGATCTTGCTGTGGAGGATCTCGACGAAGTGGGCGATATACCCGGTTATAGCAACATTCACAGCAGTCTGCGTAGAAGGTTTTCCGAGCATTCGGGTAACCTCGAGAAGCAGCTGCCTTCCCCTCTCACCCCCCTTGAGAACCGTGCGCTGGAAAATATTCGTAAGGCCAATTGGCAGACGTCCCTTGGATTCGGCAGCCTCGCCGATATCCCTCAGAGCAGGCGACACTCTTTCGCAGATATTCCCATTCGGCATCCTTCTATTTCTGGCGACTCCCAAGCAGCGGCCACCTCCCGGGCTGGAATGGGAGATCGGGAAGACCATCTTGTGAATATCAGTGATGGATCCCTTTCAAATGCCCCGAGCCAGAATCGTGAGTATCACCGTTTGCATATGGCTTCTCGCCCCGAGGAACATGAAATGGAAATGGAATATTTACGAGCTCGTCAATTTGCAGAATCCTACTTTGCTCGCGACCAAGCTCTTCGTGTTGCCGAGGGGCCCTCTGCAGTTCCTACTTCGCTTCACCAGGCTTATACGATGCCAAACGCTTACGGCCGCCACCAGTCTGGTCTTGCACATGGCCATCAGAATCAACTTTTGTATATCGTGACTTTCAAGTGCCACCGTGCCGACGTTTTCTACATTCAAGAAGACACTGGTTTGCAGGTGAAACCCGGTGACTTGGTTATTGTTGAAGCGGATCGTGGCACAGATTTAGGCACTATTCAGCATGCGAATGTATCTTTGCAGAGGGCTCGAGAGCTGAAACAGCAGTATGCAGAGGAACACTACAAATGGCTGATGATGTTCTCCCGGCAAGGTCAGAACGGAGCCGCGAATGTGACTGGGAGTGTTCCAGCCTTAAGCGGAAGAAGCACTATCGGCGGCATGGGTCCTCATGGTCCGCATGGTGTGCAGGATTTAGCAGGAGATATCAAGCCTAAGCTCATCAAGAGGCTTGCTCAGAACCACGAGATCCTGACGCTCCGCGACAAAGAGGGCAATGAGGCGAAAGCAAAGCGGGTCTGTCAACAGAAAGTTGTCGAGCACAGACTCAACATGGAGATTCTTGATGCCGAGTTCCAGATGTAAGGATTGCGTCCGGGCCATCGAATTCATTGTACTAACTGCGACAATAGGGATTGGAAGAAACTCACTTTCTATTACTTTGCGGATTCGTACATCAACTTCAACTCTCTTGTGACTGATCTTTTTAAGATCTACAAGACCAGAATCTGGATGTCGGCAATCAATCCAGCGTCCTTTGTGACTCCGCCAACTGCTGGCTTGTCACCTGCAGGAGATGTTGGAAATGCCGAAGGCAGAGTGTACGGCGCAGCGCGAGACGGCCTGGATGTTGGCAGAAACACGATTGGCAACAAGATCGGGCCCCTGCGCAGCACCTACACAGATCCTTATCAATCTTTTTCCCAGGGTGCCCAACAGCCTGATTCCGGCCTAGGTGAACTTGCACCCAGTGCCGATCCCTTCTCGGCATACCCGCCAAACGCTTATGGTAGCACCTTGGACACCGGCTATGTCGACTATGCCGCGCATAGTCCTGGCGTGGGCGGTGGTCCCTCTCGAGTCCACAATGCGCCAAATGACTGGACCACCCGGTTCCAGGGCCTGTCACTTGGATCTTGAACGAAAGCCATCGTACCCTTGGCCTCACTTATCGCTATCTCCTGTACATGATGTTCGCTGTTGAATCAGTGGATTGGCCATGCACACTGTACTTTTCTTCTCCATCTTCATGTTCTGCTGAGTTTCCACCTATTTCCGAGTGTTCCCTATCCAGTGATTCCCAATCCTCCAGTCGTTCCTTTTCCACCTCCCTCGTCGGTTTTTGCCATTTTGCTTCCAACGCTCTAGAAAACCTATGTGACGGATCTGCTAAAAGATTTGCGATCTGTCGCTATGCTGATACCTAATAGACCTCAACTCATGAATTGATGGCTTTCCTCTGATTACTTTTCTGTCTACACTCAAGCAGCTGTACATCAGCACGTGCTCGTTTCCTTCGACGGCCTTCCATACAGGTACTTCTTGCGTGCTGTCTCATGTTCGTTGCCATACTACTGCCCTGTTCTGCACTTGGTGCCACAATGGCAGTTACGAATGACTTTGGCGCAGTCGTGATGGTTTGCAGGTTGGAACACTTGAGAGACTTTTCGTTTTTTTTTCCCTTTCCTTTGCTGAACAGTAAAACGAAGAATGTTGAAATTTCCTTACAACAGGCAATAAGATTGAACTCTACCTTACATTTAGACAAGAAATAAATTGTTCATGTTTGCACGCTGGTAAACCTCGTCTCTTCTCCTTGGGCTCCTAGTACAGCAGGATGAGCACGTGCCTGAACCACACCCAGGTTGTCGTATTGTTGCCTTGCGGCCTTAGGGCTGGACTATGGACTAAGTATCGGCTGGCCAAACCTAATAAGGGAAGGTGGATTCCTGATCCGCCTTTGACACCTGAGGCATAAACAAGGGCTAGCGTCAAAGCTGGTTGGTGGATGCGGTTAGGCTCGCCTAATTTGCTAGCGTCCCACACACAACACCTCGTAGAAGAGATCATCTTTCCTTCAATCTTTCCAGAGCGACATCGACGACAACCGACGACCTGCCACGCCGACAAGGTACGTATTCGCGACAGCAAATTTGCGAAGGGATTGGGTTTCAATTGATTCAATATTTGAATTGAGCTCTTCGCAATTGTCCGATTCACCGAGGCTGATTGATTCCAGATGGGTGCCCTTAAGTACGTGGAAGAGATCCAAAAGAAGAAGCAGTCCGACGTGATTCGCTTCCTGCTGCGTGTCCGTTGCTGGGAGGTGAGAATCCCCCCCTCAATTTCGAACATTTGACATCCCGCCGGGAAGGGGAAAAAAAACCTCGTGTGCTTTGCCATAGGATACCCTCGAAAAAAGAGAATTTTTTTTGAATCTGGGTGTTGCTGGGCTCGGCTTCGAAGATCGCGAATTTCGCTCACAAAGCCTTCCTTTTCTTTCCCGCCGGCGGATGATGTGGATGTGGCACACAAGACAAGTTATATTTGGACTTGTGTTGTCTTGCTATACACTCGTTGAACTTTGCTGAGAGTGCATCAATATAGCTCCGTCAACTGAACGCTATCCACCGTGCTTCCCGTCCTTCTCGCCCCGACAAGGCTCGTCGTCTCGGCTACAAGGCCAAGCAGGGTTATGTTGTCTACCGTGTCCGTGTGAGACGTGGTGGCCGTAAGAGGCCTGTGCCCAAGGGTGCCACCTACGGTATGCTTTGCGAATTCAGGAGTTTGTCAATGTGAGAGGAGATTGGACTAATTGTGGGTTCGGGTTACAGGCAAGCCCACCAACATGGGTGTTAACCAGCTCAAGTACCAGCGTGCTCTGCGTGCCACCGCTGAGGAGCGTGTCGGTCGCCGCTGCGCCAACTTGCGTGTCCTGAACTCCTACTGGATCAACCAGGACTCCACCTACAAGTACTTCGAGGTCATCCTCGTTGACCCCCAGCACAAGGCTATCCGCCGCGATGCCCGCATCAACTGGATCTGCAACGCTGTTCACAAGGTTCGTCTACAATGCTCGTGCGACTCGGCGCGATTCTGTGAGTTTTGCGGCGCTTTTGCTAACATTCCCTGCACAGCACCGCGAGAGCCGTGGTCTCACTGCCACTGGCAAGAAGTCCCGTGGTATCAACAAGGGCCACCGCTACAACAACACCCGTGCCGGCCGTCGCCACACCTGGAAGATCCACAACACCCAGAGCTTCTGGAGATACCGTTAGATGTAGAACATTGGGTGTTCATGGGGGTTGGTGGTTATGGAAAATTTCTCTCTTCGAGGATGTGTTTATTCCGACAAAATCTCGCTTCTGTGACACTGTCATTGAATTATCAGGGTGCGAGCCTAATGCAACAGATCTTTCGGATCGGATGTTAGCAAAAACCTTTCTCTCTCTGTTCATTTTCTATGATTCCCTTAACGAAGTACGACGACTCTTTTCTTTCTTCAGGACGCTCCCTGCAGCTTGTAGTGGATTGGTAGGCTGAATGTAGACACGTCGATGCTCAATTACCGTGTTGACCGAAAAGCCACAAGTGGAGGACGTTCGGGAATGCTGATGTTGCAGCCACCTGGGACATCGTCTTTGGTTAGATTCCACTTAGCACAAGTCGTCATAGACTGTGAGACTAGCCAGCGCTTCAGCGCCCAAAATAGCAGCAGTTCGTGACATGCGAGGGTCGCATCCAAGACCAGCGCCTAAAACGCGGGTCAACCCCATAGCGGCGGTCCAGTAGGGCGGTGCCAAGGTGGACTATCGCAAGAGTTGTAAGACATCAGGTTGGTAATTTCTTTCATCCCGGTTTCTTTCTCGCACTTCCAGAGTGTCTAGGTATTACTATCTTTATAGTCTTAGAGATCTCTCCAAACTGTACATACAAGTTGATCCTAGTTCACTGTGGGTGTAGCTTCAAAGAAGCCCATGGTTACATTAACCGCTTTCTATCACTGCCCTGACTAATCGCGCTCTTACTCATCAATCGTCCATCATCATCATTATTACTAGAGTTGCATCAATTGCGGCTTCTTCTTTGGTTCCTTTTTTGGTTCCTGAGTCACTTGGTTTCAGTCGATCTGTTCCAGGTTTTCTCTTTCGGCAGGATCCGACCTAGTTTAAACCTCCTTCGTACCTCCAACTCCTATCTACCTAGTACCTCGTTGCCTCCTTTCTATTTCTAACAAGCGTCTCTGTCGTTCCTGCACATGCTCCCGTTGATCAGACGACACTCGTGAAATATCTAGTTTTACCAGGCCTTGAATTACGCATCTTGCTTCCAGTCTACGAAGCACATATTCCACGCCCCTGGATTGTTCCAACCCAGGCAGTCACCACATATATACAAAGCTAATGCGCACATATGCCGTCGCGGTCCGCGTATAACCAGCCTCATCCTCCAACTCTGAACTCCTCCGCCGTCTATCCGAACGCCGCCCTTCTTTCTTCTTCAGCGGAGAGGAGCGCACCACGCCACATCCAGCACAATGTCCCCATGCCGCCGACAATGACCGGCAACCCTGTGACCTCGCCTCCCCACCATCGAGGTCATTCTCGTTCCATCAGTCACCCGTTTCCGTCCGCCTTTGGCGGCAAGAGACGCAAACCGAACCAGGGATTTCTAGACTCGGACTCCGACGATGACGAGGTTGAGGTGACGCATTTACCAGATGTGCTTTCTAGTAGCCCTAGGAAAGGCTCCTCACGCCCGGTGCCAGCTGGACAGGCGATCTCAACAGGGCAATGCATGACGTGCAACTCTACCGTTCGATGGCCGCGGGGGTTAAAGGTCTTTCGGTGCACGGAGTGCTTGACTGTAAATGATCTGGAGCCATACACGTCGAAGAATCCGGGGGTTCAAGAGAGCTCGGGGAAGGATGGGAAGCCTGGTCTGTCCATACCGAGAAAAGGTGCGCCGACTTTTATCTGGGAGCTCTTACAGTTGATCTCGGCTAACTTGCAGAACTAGCGGTTCCTCTTTCCGTCGAACGGACACGGTCCATAATCGATACTTGCGTTTCATCCTATTTGCGACGGCTTTTAGACGCGCCTGTGCCTCGAGGCTTCTCAACAGGAAATCGGTCTGAAAAACACTCGGCTATAGGGCAGGATGAAAATCGTTCCCATACAAATGTTCATGGTTCCGGTTTACTGTCCGCGCCGCGCGTGGATGCTCGAGCACGCAGTTCGTCTGCGTCCAGTAAACCTGGGAAACCAGACTGGTTCAATGGAGCGTCGAATTCCTTGAAGCCTACGGTCAGTCCCTTGGCGCCACATGGGGACGTTAGGGATCCTCGGCTGCGTAGTCGCAACAACTCGGACGTGCAGCTTCCGCCCAATGGCGAACGCTTGCCCCGCGAAGTAGTAAGGTCGACTGAGCGGGACATCAAGGATCAACCTAGCCGCCCTTACATTTTCAAGCTCCTAGAAGAGTACATTCTAGCTTCATTCAAAGGATGCGACAGTTTGAATGCATCCTTTACCACAGCACAACCTCCTTCACTGGCTGAGGACGCCAGTCCTGAGCATAGCCCTCCAGAACCCAAGGTGGAGAGCAATGACGCGCCTTCGCATGCGCATCCGTCGTTTGAGATCGATGCGAAGACCCTTTTGATCGGAGACCTAGCCGAAAATTCTTCTTGGTGGATGAACGATGGGGACCCAAACTATGGCCTCAGCCATGTACATACGAAAGGGAAGGCTTCAAGTCCTTCGAAAGCAGTTACTTCTCGGAGTCCGCGAATCAATTGGTCTCAGTTGGCAGAGTGGCATCACCTGATCATGACGGCTGGTTCGTCGTGGGTCGAGCGCTGGTCAGCCATGAGGCCCGTTGATGACCGCGGTCAAGAAGCTTACGAAAGGAGCAAGTTATGGGACTCTGCAGACATGTGTGCGATTGAGAGAGATATTACCGAATCACGTCTACATCTTCACAGAACCCTTCTTAAAGCTACGGAAAACCTCCTCAAGCGGCCACGACGACCACTGCACAAACCAGAAGAGACACGGTTCCTCCTCATACTCCTCTCAAATCCGTTGATATACCCGGCAAGCTCTTCCTTGCGGCCTGTCAATCTCACCCAATCCCAAGGTGACAGGCGGCCGTCCCATCCAAAAGAAAGTGATGAGAGGATAGCGCCCCGTGATGCTAGACCTTCTCGCAAAGAACAGTTGGGACCTTCTGCGCCTCGTAGTGGACCTCCAGGCCATCATTTCGGCATCGTCAAGCGCATGCTGGGCTTAATGGCACACTTGCCCAATGATTGCCATCACTATCTGGTCTCCTGGTTTTCACGCCTTCCTACTAGACAGTTCGAGAAATTAGTGGACCTGGTTGGCAGCTTCGTTACTTACCGTCTTAGTCGGCAGCAAGGACGGAAACGCAGCGAGGCTATCGACAATGATAACAGTCTGGTACCCAGTTTCAATAGTGCAGCTGGGAATACTCCTGCGGAACTGCACGCTGCCATTAATGGTAGAAGTCCCAGCAAGCCAGCAAAAGATAAACGGGATAAGCCCGTGGTGTATGGTGATGATTGGCAGATCCGGGCGGCAGCAAGAGTGATGTCTCTGCTATTTACAGCAAACAATCTGAGTGTTCCTCGGAAGCCAGATGCAGTATCTGGCCAGGAAGCAGGCTCCTCGACATCTAGAGCTGCGGGGACTCGCCGAGGACACAAGATCCCAATCAGCGCCTTCTATAATACACTGCTGGATTATTCTGACCTCGTGGCGGATTTCGAAGCCTGGGAGTCAAAACTCGCCAAGTTCTCGTTTTGTCAATACCCTTATTTCCTCAGTATCTGGGCGAAAATACATATAATGGAACATGACGCTCGTCGCCAGATGGAAGTCAAAGCTCGAGAGGCATTCTTCAATAGTATACTGAGTCGAAAGGCGATAAGTCAGTATCTCGTATTGAAGGTCCGGCGAGATTGTCTGGTCGACGACAGTCTACGAAGTGTCAGTGAAGTGGTGGGTTCCAACCAAGAAGAGATCAAAAAGGGCCTACGCATTGAGTTTGTTGGCGAAGAGGGGGTTGATGCGGGAGGACTTCGCAAAGAGTGGTTTCTTTTGCTTGTCCGGGAAATCTTTGACCCTCATCACGGTAGGTCGAGCGTCTGCACACCCGAGAGAAAAAGAGTCCAAACTGATTGATACAGGACTCTTCCTATACGATGAGGACTCGCAGTTCTGCTATTTTAATCCTTATTGCTTCGAATCATCTGAACAATTCTTCTTGGTCGGCGTGCTTCTTGGATTGGCTATTTACAATTCAACGATCCTAGACATTGCTCTTCCGCCGTTTGCCTTCAAAAAGCTGCTGGCTGCCGCTCCGCCGACCAGCGGGCCGCAACCATCGAGTGCCCGGTCGAACTATAAGTGTACTTTGGATGATCTGGCAGAGTACCGTCCTGCACTCGCGAAAGGCCTCCGGGCTCTTTTGGAGTTTGACGGAGATGTTGCCGATACATTCTGTTATGACTTTGTGGCCCATGTCGATCGCTATGGCGAGGCCGTTGCGGTGCCTCTCTGCCCTGGAGGCGAAACGAGGCCGGTCACCAATGCGAACCGACGGGAATTTGTGGATTTGTATGTTCACTACATGCTAGACACAGCAGTCATTCGACAATTCGAGCCCTTCAAAAGAGGTTTCTTCACGGTGTGTGGCGGCAACGCGCTGTCGCTGTTTCGACCCGAGGAGATCGAGTTACTTGTTCGCGGCTCGGACGAAGCGCTGGACGTTGCCTCGCTTCGAGCGGTTGCGACATACGACAATTGGTCCCATCCGCGGCCGGAGAACATTCCGGTTGTGCGGTGGTTCTGGGAACTTTTTGAGAACACCGATCCCCAGGCGCAGAGAAAGATTCTTTCATTCATCACGGGCAGTGACCGGATACCGGCCATGGGGGCGACAAGTCTTACGATCCGGCTGGCATGCCTCGGAGATGATGCGTCGCGGTATCCGATCGCACGAACGTGTTTTAACACGCTAGGGCTGTACCGATATCCCACTCGGGAGAGATTGGAACGGATCCTCTGGGAAGCAGTGGAGAACAGCGAAGGGTTTGGACTGAAGTGATTGAATTGTTATCGGAAACCTGGCTAGATACCTTGTACATCTCAGGGGCAGGTAACCCTGTAAGGAGCTCATCATGAGTCCTTTCAATGCCATTTTTAGTCGAGGATGTCATGTGTTTTCGGTGAGCGGTAGCCACTATGTCTCGATCGTCGTACCTTTCCATCTGTCTACTCTACCTGTCTCATGGCCGTAGCCGTGCTATCCTGTCACATGATCCCGGATTCGAGAAAAAGCAAAGAAACGGGCATCGAAAAGTGTTGAGACGCGTCTAGCGGTTTCATTATTGAGCACCGCGGCCACCGCCCAGATTGGCGTGGGGTTAGACCCTTAGAAGGGTTCTAGACCAGACAATCTCACCGTTGACATTCGAAATGTCCGAAGACCGATGATCCAGGCCATCCATTCATGCTTAATCAGTGTAATGATCGATCTGTTTCAGGTCATGGGACACTGGCGACACAGCAGCCGAGCCATTGACTTTCAGGCTGTCGGGGTCAGAAATAGACAAGACCACTGCACCCGACGAAGGATCAGTGCAGTCACTGCTTGGGTATGCATGTGCATTGTCGCAGGCCAGCTTCCCACGTACACTACAGTAGTGTAGAGACAGCTGTTGTGGAGAAGCGGTGTAGCGATTAACTTGCGGATGTAGGTAGTCTAGATCCTGGGGGTTAGACTAACAGCAGACTCGTTGAGGGCCGTGAGGCACGCGAAAGGCGAAAGGTACGGAGTACAGGTGTCGTATTTGTTTCGTTGATAGTGGCAGGTAAATCATACCTCCATATTATTGAACATTGTTTACTTTCTAGATACCTCTCTAGTAGTCTAGTCAGGGACGAATACGACAATATGCTATTGCTCTCTAGTCTCTGTCAACCTGTTTGCCTATGGCGAGGTCATAGCGGGGCCACAACGGGGACTTTGGACTTTCTAGGAGAGTCTGTGGGGGAGGAACGTCATTGCGGATACGGCAGCTGTGTTAGTCCATCGAGGAATTGGTTTCCACTGTTTCTGTACCTGTCTAGTACTCTAGGTAGACTAGCTTTGGGAGAGAAGAAAAAGGGCTGATGGTTAGTGTCTCTGGACCAACGGTCAAGAGCTAAAATGGAGCTATATCGTTAGATGAAGTCATTTGATCCACTTGTGTGCCCTGAGGGTATTGTGAAGATTTGGTCTGATAGAGTCGACACTCGACAGTTGAGATGGAGATATCGTATCGGGAGTACCCATGGTGTGTGTAATTTGGGTATGGTCTAGGTCCACAGGTAAGGTACAACCAGTCACTGTTTACACCTGATATCAATTGGTCGATTTTCGACCAGGTACAACGTCAATTGATATCGCAGATGGAAATCGAATTGATCAACCTGAAAATAAGAGTGAATAATCGGACTAAAAGGCAAAAAAGTAATCATTTTTGCCAACCTCCGGGGAATCGGGAGGAGGCACAAGGACATCACCTGACAGTGGGACTCGGGACTGTTTGTTTCAGACCCACCGGGATAGTGTCTAGTCCAGGACCAGACCAGCTTCCGTTGATGGCTGATTCTGATACAGTCTGTGCTTGACCGGCCCTGGTAAAGGTAGATGTCGAATGGAGGAAAGATGGACAGTCTGACTTCATTGGCGATTTGGCACCCAATTGCATGCCTGAGGTTAGCTTTTGCTGTTCCCCTCAGTTCCCCTCCTTCACTGTTTGGATTCGGATCCCTTGAAATAATAAGTAGTCTTGTCTTTCCTTCTGTCGTCTTCTCTTTTCTTCCTCATCTTCTCTCCATCTTCATCTTCATCATTCGCTTTCTTTCCTACTTCCCTTCACTTCCTTTCTCGGTACGTTCAGCTTGCTTCCTTTCTCTTCATTGACTTTGCCTCGAGTATCTTATATTGACTGCGGTGGTGATAGATCGTGACAATGGGTTCCACTCTTCCTCAGACCATGAAGGCTCTCAGATACGAGAAGCCTGAGGTCCACAGCATCGTCCAGGTCCCTCTGCCCACTCTCCGTGAGAACGATGTCTTGGTATGTTGTCGACACAATTGCTATCCTGCATAACAGGATATGAATGCTGACAATGGCGCATGTAGATCAAGGTGAAGGCTTGCGGTGTCTGCGGTACCGATCTGCACATCCACGAGGGTGAATTCATTGCCAAGTTCCCCCTGGTTCCTGGTACGCCTGACGCTTCCTCGGCAATCGCCGTGTTCTCGAATATAGACTAACCGCTGCAGGCCATGAGACTGTTGGCGTTGTCGCTGCTGTCGGCTCCAAGGTCAAGGGCTTCGAGATTGGTGAGCGTGTTGTTGCCGATAACTCTGAGCTCTGCGGCGAGTGCTTCTACTGCCGTCGCGGTGATGAGCTGTTCTGCGAGCACTTTGAGGCTCATGGTGTGACCATGAATGGTGGTTTTGCCGAGTACTGTGCCTACCCTGGTATGTTGTATGATCGACCCAACCACAGTAGGTTGCAACTAACCATACCGGACTGTAGCCAAGAGAGTCTTCAAGATCAAGAACCTCTCCGATGTCGACGCCACTCTGCTCGAGCCTGCTTCCTGCGCCGCCCACGGTTTGGACAAGATTGCTCCCAAGATGGGCTCTTCTGTTCTGCTGTTCGGTGCTGGTCCCACTGGTCTGGTATGTGTCTCAAGTCTGGTAGCTCTGACATGACTGAAACTGACTGTGCGTAGATCCTTGCTCAGATGCTCCGTCTGAACGGTGGATGCAAGGTTACCGTTGTTGCTCCTGAGGGTCTCAAGATGGACCTGGCCAAGAACCTCGGTGCCGGTGATGAATACGTCGCCCTCTCGCGCAAGGACCCCTCCGCTCAGTTCGAGAAAATCAAGTCGGAGAACCCCTACGGCTTTGACATTGTTGTCGAGGCCACTGGTAACGTCAACATCCTCAACGACTCTATCAACTATGTCCGCCGCGGCGGTAAGCTCGTCGTGTACGGCGTGTACGCCAACAAGGACCGTGTCTCGTGGCCTCCTTCCAAGATCTGTAAGTTCTTTTCCTTTTGCTTGCTGATGCTTGCTGACACCACGTTAGTCGGTGACGAGATCAACATTGTCGGCAGTTTCTCCGAGGTGTACAAGTTCCCTGCTGCCATCGACTACCTTGACACGGGCAAAGTCAAGGTCAACGGCATTGTGAACAAGGTCTTCAAGATCGAAGAGTGGGAGCAGTGCCTGGAGTCGATGAGGAACAAGTCCGCCATCAAGGCCGCCATTGTCTTTGACTAGAGGGTGATTGGATAGACTGGTTGGGTCAGACAAAACTGGATTCATGTAATGATTTATGATATTGCAGACATATTATTTCTTGAATAATAGAAAGAGTTTATCTCGATTGCTTGCAAAGACTGGCGGGGGTGAAGCCTGGTTATACCTGTAGCGAGCGAGGACCTTGAGGATGGTGACTTCAGTCCCCAAGGTAGCAGTGACGTATCTGTCCTTGCAGTAATGATACTGGCCTACCAACGCAGACACTTAAGCATTTACTAGAATTGATACTCATTTATGTGTTTAAGTCAACCCCTCTAATTATCAATTCATAATTGGTCGGGTCCAAAAATCGAACGCAGGAATACCAAAGCTAAGGTACAGCTGTGAAGCCTGTGAACATAAACTACCGTTGTAGACTGCGTCTCCAACCTCCGCTCCACTCCAATAAATCCTCCAACACTTCATTCTCCCGCCCACACCAGACCTATCCTCCACCTACCCAAAACCAAAAAGAAAACCAAAATGGTGAAACCCCTAACCTTCAAAGGCGACAAGCCCAAAAAGCGCAAACACCGCGAACTCATCGCCTCCACAGACTCGAAATTCGGCTCCTCACACCACACAAGCACACCCACAAGCACAAGCGCCAGCACGCGGACCCCCGCAGAGGAAACCCAACACCTCGAAGACACAGCCGAAGACCAGAGCTGGGTGTCTGCAGACACACCGTCGGATATCGCAGGGCCAGTAGTCCTCGTTCTACCGTCCGAGCCGCCGACGTGTATCGCGAGCGATGCGAACGGGAAGGTATTTGCGGCCGAGCTGGAGAATCTGATTGAGGGGGATGCGGCGACGGCGGAGCCGCATGATGTGCGGCAGGTGTGGGTTGCGACGAGGGTGGCGGGGACGGAGTCGTTTAGTTTTAAGGGGCATCATGGGAGGTACGTCCCCCCCTCCGGAGGAGCATTTCCCTTTCAGGGAGAGGTGCTGATTGATGATGATAGATACCTAAGCTGCGATAACTACGGTATCCTGAGTGCGTCCGCGTCCGCCATCTCGCACTACGAATCCTTCCTTGCGCTCCCTTCCGATATCCCGGGTACGTTTGCGCTGCAGACCGGCGGCGGCGACAAGGAGGCGTTTGTGTGTGTGCGGGAGGCGTCGAGCAGCACGAAGGCGAGCGGGCGCGTGATCGAGGTGCGCGGCGACGCGGGCAGTCTGGGGTTTGAGACGACGCTGCGGATCCGGATGCAGGCGCGGTTCAAGCCGCGGATCAAGGCGAGCAAGGAGACCAAGGCGAGGGAGAAGATTAGTCGGAAGGAGTTGGAGGGGATTGTGGGGAGGCGGCTGGAGGAGGATGAGGTGAGGAGGTTGAAGAGGGCGAGGAGGGAGGGGAATTTCCATGAGGAGGTCCTTGATGTGAGGGTTAAGGGGAAGCATGACAAGTTTGCTTGGTAGGTTGCCTTTTTCTTTCGGAGTCGGGTTAATGCTGACGGCGTTGCTAGATTGGCGGGAGAATCTATGGAGATTGATTACCTGCGTTGAGATTACGCACTGAACTGTTGCGATGCCCAGCGAAAGGGCCTTTCAGCAGATGACGCGAGAATGCGTGACGCCTTTCTGACTACGAGCGTGACAGTTCGTCTGCTGGAGAGGACAGCCTGGGCTCATTCGAGATTGAGCGTGACGCTCCTTGAAGTTATACTACGCCTCGAACAAGAGGTGAACGAGTCTGTCGGCCAAGAGACGGTTTGAATAGTCTGCTTTGTTCATCTCATCTACATGATGAGCAAACTAAATAAACCTAGTATCATAAACCAAGGGTATCATCCCACCTCAACACCGTCCAATCTATCCCCAGAGAGAACCAATCAATCGTCTCCCACGACATAGTCCCGATGACCTACCATCCAACCGTCCACAGGCGTCGCGTCGTATTCCGCCGGTAGAACGCTTTTCTTACATAGTGGGCAAAGACTGCTTATCTGTGTAAGAGACACGTCGATGCAGCTCGGATGAAAGATATGGCCGCATGGCAGTTCCCGCACGATCGTTGTCCCTGAGACAAAATCATCGAGACAGATTGCACAGGTGGTCTGTGACCTGCTGAAAGAGTCGCTGCACTCTCGCACGGAGGGAGGTCGACTACTCTCACATGTAATTGCAGATTCCGGTAATCTGATGGTGGAACTGCTTGCTTGCATATCTGTTTCCTTGTAGACTAGACGAGGCGCTTTGAGGTCGTCAACTGATCGTATCGAACTTGTGTCGTCGGCCCTTGAGAGAGTGATTTGGGTTTGACTAGGGCTGTCTTTCAAAGACGCTTTTGAGGGAATGTTGACAGTGGGGTAGACGTATGTGGGGATTTGATCAAGAATCTCCCGCGAAACCCTGATATGATGGAGCCCGAAATTTTCAATGTCCGCTTCGCCGGCAGCGATGCGACGCTCGAGGGCCCGTCGGCGTCTCTTCTGGATCAATTGATAACATAGAAGGAGGAGGATACTGAGGACCAGTACCATTCCCAGAATTGCGAGGATGAAACCCCAGAGACTGGGCATGTTTCGATTATCCTTCGCTGCGGAGAGTATAGCAAGTCAGCCGAACGGATTCCGCATAGCAGTATTCCTTGTGGACTTGGGCCATCTTACCATAATCTATGAGAGCAAACAACCGAACGACATCATGTTGATCCTGAGCCAGGGCAGAAGACTTATTCAGAATGCTACCCGTATCAAATCCGACCAACGTCGCATTATCAGAGTACCACGACAGCTGGCGCATGAGTGTCTCTCCAGCAGGACCGGGGATCGCATAGACCGGATACTTGTTCTGGTTTTTCCATGCTCCACTATCACCCAGATTCCAGATAGAATCCTCCGGCGCGGGCGGTTTCAAGTCATTGGTCGAAGGTAGAAAGAAGATCAGCGCTTCAACGTCTTCTCGTCGCGACGCATTAAGAAATGATTGTGTACAATGGATAGATACCCACGGCGCTAAGCCAATGTTGGGGAAGTTGGACGGAGCAACATGGCCATAGCGAGTCGAATTGGCCGGCACAAGCGATGCTGTGGCGTTGTTGCATGGATCCTGAGGATCGAGGCTGGGAACAAAGAGTAGTCCTTTAACTGGACCCTTGCCTGGTGCATTTTGAGTAGATAGCGTCTGGATTGTCCCGTCAAGCACTACATGAAGGCTATCGCTGTCCTGTTGGTAGCCGCAATGTAAGCGAGCAACCCATTTCTGGCATTGACCTGTACCACTGGTGAAACATACATTGATTGCTCGAGTTGCATTCCTTACTCTGCCAGATCCTTCGAAAACCATCGGAGTCGTGGCTAGCGATTGGGCCGCTATCATGGTCAGACATGGTCAGTCTAATTTCCAACAAGAAGCCATCGAATGGCTATATAGGTGAATATTGCAAAGAGAAAGACATAGTGCATGATGTGAAGGTGAGAATGAGGGATCATACACATGCTTGCAGGATACCACACCGCTGCCGCCCAGCATCAATGAATAGCGTTCAAGAAGAAGGTCAAGTTCGAATAGAAGACAGCATTTCGCACAATTAATAGGATGCCAAAAGGACGTGATTCATATGCATAGCTTTTCACCAGGAAAATGCAAGAGCAAAAAAGAGACTGTAAAGGGAGGGGAAAAGGCCAAAAGGTTGTTCTCATTAGCTGCAGGTGATAGATAAATAATACTGAAATCGACGATCCTCCCACCAGGGCTTTGTCCTCAGGTACCGTAGGAGGACAAGACCCGTCCTATCGGCCTTTGTTCATTTGGGCCAAACTTTTTCCTTTCCCTTCTTCCCTGTTATCAGCGCCCAGATTCCGATTCAGCTTCTTGATCAAAAACGATGAAATGCCGTTTGCGGCCGGACTTGATGACGTTTGCGGGGACGAGCCATACATCAAGAAACCGATTCTGAACAAACCAGGAGGGATTCGAAGAGAGGAATCCATTCAGTATACATGTCCCCGCGGAGGAGACTGTCTACGACGCTATCATCAGCAGGATCTTCAAGTTCAGCCATATCCATTGTCCGATCCGATCCAATCCTAGCCAAGCTGTCAGTACTCTGTATTAGGCTGATCGACAAGTGGATCTACCGCAAGGAATGAAGTTAATGAACATTGAACAGTACGGAGAACAGTTGATATACCCCGTAGATCCCTCCACATCAAGAGAGGACTGAGACTGTAGAATATGCCCTGTTAATGTCAGCACTAAGGAAGGCAATTGAGTCTGTAAGGTGAATATCTGTAGAAACCGTGAATTGCTTGCCCTGTGACTCTTATCACCCCAAACCGGAAGGACTGAAGACGTATATTCACGTGACTGTCACGTGCATCCATCTCTATCAACACCGCGATAACGGCTGAGGTCTTGTAAACATCCCACTAACACCACACACTCTTGTCTCAACGATTCTCTCTGCAAATCTTGCATCTGACATGCTCTAGAGGGCAGTAGTCATTAAGTACTTATCAAGCTCTGGACCCTTGGTCTTTGGGCAAGATAAAACCACTTCAGTGACGAATTGTGCCCTCAAGTCGCTTCCCTCACACTGCTCATTCCTGTTCTCTTAATTCTTCACTTAAACCATTTCTCTCCTACCATTCATCATCTGAAGATCACGTACTTTAATCGAAAATGCCAGGTGCCAACAAAGGCAAAGGCAAAGGCCGCGAACCTCGTCCCTCGCGCAGCCGCAACACCACTCCCAACTCAAGCTTCAGTGCTGGTGCAACATCCGTGGCCAGTTACCTCGATGTTGACGTCTCGAAACTGCTCATCCCGGGCACTATCCAGTATGGCGAAATCCTCGACCGTATGAGCGGGGTTGGCCCGATTCCTGATTCCAAGTCTCTCGAGTCGTTGATGGAACACCTCAAGACCCTCAGTCAGCTAGCAGAGGCTCGTGTTGATGCCTGCGATGCCGGTATTAGAGAGCTGTCGCAGAAGCGCAAAGAGGTTGTCGAAGACCAGGAAACATACGAACGCGAGACCGCATCCAAGGTGAAGCGTGATGCCGACGATGAGGAAGAGGAACCTATCAGAGCCTCTAAGGGAGGAAAACTGAAGAAGCGTAGGGAGCGTGGGGGAAGCACAAAGGAGGACCGTCCGTTGGCACATGGTGCTCATGACATCGCCCGCCAGGACGGCGCCGAGACAAAGGTCGAAGGAGGTATGTTTTGTTGTGCCTGTTTGTTGTCGCATTCACACGATGACACGTCCCTGCCAACCTCTCTCACCTGAACTTTCCCTTCCTTGACAACACAAACTCATCTCCTTCTCTCCTATCTTTCCTTCTCCATCTCTCTCATCCCTACCTTGGACTTCAGCTTCCGACATGGATTCAGCTAACAAGCCAAACCTAGCCGCTTCTCCGGCCTCCAAGAAGTCGAAGAATATGGCTTCTGAAGTCACCTCTCCCTGTTCTCCCTCGTCTTTGACTTCTCCCAAACACACTGCTACCGCTGGCGAAGCTTCCGCTACTGCCGAATCTCCCTCCGAGGACGACAGCGATGAGCACCAGCCTGAACCCGCTCCGGCCATTCCTCAGGTTCAGGTGTTTGGTCCGAACCCGCTCAAATTCGATGATCCCACCATCTACCACATTCGTGATGTCACTCCTGAAATGACAGATGAGGAGAAGAAAGAGATCTATTGCGTCAACCGTTTCCCAAAGAGTGATCTAAGCCACATGATGGCTGGCGTTCCTCCAGACAAGGATTTCAGCAATGCCAAACCTACCAACCAAGTCAGCGCCAACACTTTTCTGTCTTACATCGAACCTTACGTGCGTCCCCTGACCGAGGAGGACATTGCGTTCTTGAAAGAAAAGGTTAGTTTTATCAGTATTCCGAAAGGCAACTACAATAGCTAACAATCACCAGGGTGATCGCACTACCCCTTTTATTATGCCTCCTCGCGGCAAGAAGCACTACACTGAAATATGGGCCGAAGAGGATGGACTGATGAACGTCGATCAAGCCAACGGCGATCGCGAACGTCTTCCTCTGAACCAGGGACGCGGCGGCATCGATCAGGTCACTGACGAGACTGTTGAAACTGACAAGGTCTCAGTCGGACCCTTGGTCAGCCGCCTGTATTCCCTTCTTCGCTATGAGCACCGTGCAGAATCCGACGAAAACTCCGCAACTGGCGCTGCCAATGGAGAAGCTTCCACCAGTAACCCCTTCTTTAACGGTGATTCTATGGATATCGATCAGCCAGCTGGCGAATCAGACAGCAAGCCACTTCCGTCTGCAACTGCTTTCCCCGATGCTTCTCCTAGCGGCTTCAAGGTCCCCGCGGCCAAGCTCGATCATGCTCAGCTTGACGAGCGTCTCAAAGCAGAGCTCCGCCACATTGGCTTTCTCGGCGAGGATGACAACCCTGACTACGATGCTCATTACGACGACGATATTGCACAGCGTTTGCGTCTGCTCCAGAGCGAGCTCAAAAAGCAAATGATTACCAACAATGCCCGCAAGGCGCGGCTCCTAGATATCGCTCGTGAACGCATGGCACACCAGGAATATACCACCATCCACGACGATCTCGACTCCCAGGTTCAGCAGGCCTATCTCAAGCGCACACGCACTCTGGGTAAGAGCAAGAAAGGCTCTCAGGCTAAGCACCGGCCTGGCGGAGCCGGCGGTGGGAGCCACGTCGCCAGTGGTGCAGGTGTGAGCCGGCCTGCCATTGGCGACGTGGCTCGGACCCTCATGGACCGGCGCAAGCGCTGGGAGGAGTGCATCGGGCCCATCTTCAAGGACTCGAAGACTTCGGTCCCCGGCAAGGGCGAGACCATCTTCGACCCGGCCGTCATGGCCGAGTACGAGAAGGCCGAGCTCGAGGGCTGGGACGAGGAGCAGGAGTAGGTCTGCCGGCCGATTTCCCAAATCGTGCCGGCAGACCGGCTCCGTGCTCTGTCCTTGGT